>JAODAL010048025.1:0-29362 GCA_025379985.1 Phyllomedusa bahiana | reverse complement strand
ACGATCCCCTCCTCAGCAGACAGTCAAGACCCGGGTAGCGCTTGAGAAATTTCTGCACAACCAGTTTCATGACGTGTGCCAGGCAAGGGATGTGCGTACATCTACTAATGTTAAGGGCAGCAAGGAGATTGCTCCCGTTGTTGCCTTGCCTGGCGCCAGGTTGTTAGAACCCAGCCACTGGTCGGTCTGAGTGCGCAGAGCTGTCCACTGCTCTTGACATGTGTGTTGACGGTCTTTAACACACATTAATTTCAGAATGGCCTGGTTTCTTTTGGCATGTGATGCTACCTGTCGAGGTTAGGGATCTGGACTCAGCACCATCCCAGTAATGTTGAAGAGTGTCGGCCGAGACCCATCACCAGAGGCACTGTCATCCACCAAACGCACCCAGTGAGCAGTCAGTGAGATGTAACGCCTTTGACCGTGCTTACTAGTCCATGTGTCTGTCGTGAGATGGACTTTAGTGGACACAGATGCAGCCAACATGCTGGAGATCTTTTCTGCATCATGGTGGACCAGGGCAGGGGCAGCTTTTCTGGTGAAGAAATGCCTGCTTGGCATCTGATATTGGGGGCATGTCAGGGCCATGACGTGGCGTAAACCATCTGTGTCTACCAGGTAGAAAGGCAACATTTCCAAGGCCAAAAGCCTGGCAATGCCAACATTCAGGCTTTTGGCTTTGGGATGGTTGGGGTGAAAGCGTTTCTTATGCTCCCACACCTGGTACACAGAAGGCTGGCTGCCGGACTGGCTGCTGTACGGCGTGCAGGTCACAGTGGTTGAAGGGGAAGGTATAGGCTGTGTTGCTGTTGGTTGTGGGAATTAGCCGACAGTATCTGGGTCTGGGGATGGTGCTTGCTCATGCTGCTCTGGCACATCGGCAGCAGAGGACCGCTTGGGCTTGGAAGTGGCGGAGGAGGCAGAATATGTCATGGTAGTTGGAAGCCCAGGACCTTTGTGGCCTTTTTACTCCAAGCGACTGCTCCATAGCAATTCATGCTTTCCATGCATGTGCTTGTTCATGCTGATGGTGCTTAAACTCTTTTGATCCTTTCCTCTACTGACGCGTTGACGGCAAATCCGGCATATGACGTCAGTCGGCAAATCAGAGGCTTGATTGAAAAAGGCCCAGGCTTCACAGGTCCTGGACCTCTTCTATTGTGAAAACCTAGTACTGGTGTTCCCGCTGCCACCACTGACCACGGCTGGCGGAGTAATGTCAGCGGACTTGTGCGGCCGCCCTCTTTCTTTCTGAAGCCGGACCCACACTGACACTACCCCATCATTCTCCTCCTCCACTGATGATGATGCTCAAAAGACCACGTTGGATCCGCAATGTCATCATCATCACAGGTGACTTCCTCTTCCTCACAGTCTACATCCTCAAGCTGCGGGCTAGAAGCCACAGGTACTGCGAAGCATTGCTGAACGCTCAGTATTTCCGATGATGGACCAGCTTCCTTCTCCTCCCCTGAGGGCATCAGGGATTGGGCGTTAGAGCAGACAAAATAATCTTCTTTGGCCTCTTGATCTTTTGAAATGCCTTCTGACCACAAGCGCATTGTGTGATCAAAGAGTTCTACAGAATATGGATTATTTGGAGTGGTCTATATATTGGATTGTGACATTCGGCCCGTGTTTGCTTCAGGTTGGACTGATGATGATGACATTTGTGGCCGTGACTGAGAGGAAGAGGAGGTAAAACCGCTGGATGCAGGGTCTGATAACTACTGAAGAACAGATTGGCGACGCTGCTCAGTAATGACGCACAGGGAACTGATCAAGCGATGACAGGCTTGATGGTACTGTGACTCACGATGTGCTTGCTTGTGTGTTGTCCGGAGCACAGTAAGGAGTGTCTTATCTCGTACCTCAATCTCCACTTCCTAGCCCCTCCTTGCTCATTTACCACCTCTGGTTCTCACCATGTTCAAAAGCTAAATATCATAGCTCTGCGCGTGGCACAAGATATATGTAATAAAAAAGAGAGAAGGGCCATTCCTAGGGGCAGGCAAGGTGAGGCGCAGAGGCCCCACTCACCTGAGGGGGGCGCCATGGTCGCTCTGCTCTGCACGGCCGTTGTAACACGGCCGCGCAGAGTCACTCAGCAGCTGCACACTCGCTGTGCAGATGCTGGTACAGGGAGAAGGTAGGACGGATCCATTCTGCCTCCTCCCCTGGATGTATCAGTGTTGCAGCGGGCGCACAGCTTTCACCACGTCCCCTGCAACGCTGGGATCTCCTAAGCCGGCAGCTCTGCCGCCGAGGAGATCCCTGGGAGCTGTGCAACAGTGTAAGCGGCATGATGATGTCACGCCGCTTACATTGCTCAGCAGCTCACAGACCTGCACGCGCAGACCGTGGTGAGTTGAGTACTTTTTTTATTTTATTATCATTAGCTTCCGGGGCTACTACCTGGCTATAGGGGCATCTACCTGGCTATAAGGGGGCATCTACCTGGCTGTAAGGGGCATCTACCTGGCTATAGGGGCATCTACCTGGCTGTAAGGGCATCTACCTGGCTATAGGGGCATCTACCTGTCTGTAATGGCATCTACCTGGCTATAGGGGCATCTACCTGGCTATAGGGGAATCTACCTGGCTGCAAGGGGGCATCTACCTGGCTATAGGGGAATCTACCTGGCTGTAAGGGGGCATCTATCTTGTGATAAGGGGGCATCTACCTGGCTATAGGGGCATCTACCTGGCTATAGGGGCATCGACCTGCCTGTAATGGGGCATCTACCTGGCTGTAAGGGGCACTAACTGACTATAGGGGCATCTACCTGGCTACAGGGGCTACTACCTGGCTACAGGGGCTACTACCTGGCTATAGGGGCTACTACTTGGCTATAGGGGGCTACTACCTGGATATAGGGGGCTAATAACTGACTATAGGGGCTACTACCTGGCTATAAGGGACTACTACCTGGCTACATTTTTCATATCACTTTCAATATTTTTTAATAATTCTTAAGTCTTGCAGTTTTCACTTTGGCCACTAGGCCTTGTTTGCACTGCTTTAACAGCAGTCAGAGAAATGCTTTACAGTAGCTTCATGAACATAGGAGACTTAAGACTGACCCAGTCCCAATCACTTCTATAGGAGAGTTTTCTAGTCATGCTCTGCGACCTGTGAATAAGTAACTGTGCAGGGAGGTGAAAGGGTGAACTGTGACTTTCTCCTCTTGTGACTGGTGGATCCTGTGTTATCTATTCACACTGGTGTCTCCTTTCAGTTTGACCCTCTTTGTGCTGACAATGAGCAAACAACTGAGAATCTTCATGTACAGAACAGGAAGTGTCAGACTATTATTAGGCTTAGTGGCCAAAGTGAAAACTGCAGGACTTAATAATTATTTAAAAAAATATTGAAAGTGATATGGAAAATTAAAAAAATGTATAACCAAAAATTCAAAAAAATGTGTTGAACATAAAAATGTGAGTTAAACAATAAGTCATTTTTGATGACACATTACCTTTAAGGGTTTCATATGATGCTTTGATCACTTTTTATCAAGGTTTTTGTGAGACGCGATGAACAAAATACAGCAATCCTAGTAGTATTTTTATTTTTATCTATTACAGCGGTCACCATGTGGTACAAATAACATGCTGGCTTTACTCAGCGGGTCGATATGATTACAGTGATACCTAACATAGATTTTTTAATGTTTTACTGCTTTTACACAATAAAAACACTTTTATTTAAAAAAAGAAAACATGTTTGTGCATCACCATAGTCTTTTGTTTGTGGGAAGAGTTGATGTTTTTATTGGTACCCTTTTTCAGGGGACATGACTTGTTGATGATCTTTAAATACATTTTTTGGGAGACAGGATGAAGAAAATACAGCAATTTTTTTTGTTTTGTTTTTTTTTTGTTTTTAACAGCGCTCACCATGCAGTGATCATGACATGTCAGTTTTACTCTGTGGGTCAATAAGATTACGACAACACCCAATATATATAGTTTTTTTAATTTGTATTACTTTTAAGAAAAAGTTTTTTCATTGTGTAAAACAATATTTATGCTTCGCTACCTTCTGATAGCAGTAACTTTTTTTTACTTTTCCAGATACAGAGCTGATATATGATCGCTCTTTATTCCATTTTTTGTGCTGTGGGATGAAGAAAAATCGCAATTCTGTCACAGTTTTTAATCAGGAGGGTTAAACATTGTGACAAATTTATAGGATAGGTCGTTACGAACATGACAATACCAAATATGTGTACTTAATTTATTTTTTATCTGTTTTGGGGTGATTGATATAGTTAGAGATGGGCGAATCGATTCTAACGAAGTGGAATTCGTTTAGACTTTCAGGAAAACTTCGGTTCGGAACAAAGTCGAATAACTTTGGGGGTACTTCGGTAGTGCACGATGTGTGCTTTTTGATTGTTAAAATGGCTGCGAGCACATTGCGCTAACATGGGGCAAAGCACTATGGGAGGAAGATGGGCCATAGCCTGCATGACATTGTGCAGAGGTGTAGCCAATCAGGAGGACCGGCGGGATTACGGTGACGTCACCGCACGATATAAAGTCTCCTGGCGCAACGCGGGTGCTAACACTCCTCTCACTGTGCTCATCAGGAAGTGCTGCGCGGCTTGATAGCTCATACTGATGAATTGATTGTTTATATATGAGATTTCTGTGGCGGTGTCTCAGAATTGTCTCAGAGACTGTTTCTTATTGTTCTATTTCTATTTTTTTGTGTTATTGGATCTGAAATCCAGTGTGAGGACCACTTGCTGCTGCATATTACATTCAATAATCCAAGTGGGATCTAAGCCAGTTCCTGTTGTATTCATTTAAAGAAACTGGTTTTTACCATACAAATAACCACTTCATTCTTGGATGCTCAATTCTATTGGCAATTTTCATCAAGGGGTGCGAGGTTTTAATTTAAGCGTTGTTTGCCTGGTGTGCTGGACCCCAAGAAAACGTCTTTTTCAACGCCAAGATTATCATAAATTTTTCCCTGTAGCCTAATTCACAAGCAACGGTTAATTAACAAACTGTATCTCTTGTTGTGTGGCGTAGAAAACACGCCATTGTAACACGCTACAAGCTTTTTTTATCTATTTTATGGGGGCTAAATTCTTTGGCGCAGATTTACATCCAGGGGTTAATTTAAGCATTGTTTGGCTGGTTGTGCTGACAACAATAAAACGGTCTTTTTCAACGCACCAAATTAGTATAACTTTTTCCTGCAGGGCTAATTCATGGTCCCGAAGGTTAAAATAAGCCTGTTTGTGCTTTTACATTAGTAAATCACACTTGTGTTTTTAAATGTCACATACAAAGTAAGTTTTTCCTGTGGCCATTTTGTGGAGCGCAATTTATATCCAAGGGTTACCCATGCTGGTTAATGGGTTCATTTGGATGTCAAAAAAACAGGGTGTATACTTTATCATATACAGATATCATCATCAAACAGTGTCTGTACTTTTTAGAACAAACTGTAGGTCTGACAGAGAGGTGGCTGGATCTGCTCCTGCGTGTGGCGGAGTGGCACAAACATTCCTGGAACAGCCCAAGGTAGCAGACACTGCAAGGGGTACGTCGCAGCAGGGGGTCACTCGGTGAGGCCACAACTGTCGTCGTCATCATAGCGGGCCGTGTGTTTTTCAAGCAAACCAAGGGTTCTGATTGGTTGGACTAGGTCTTCCTCTCCCCCAGATGACATCTGACAACCACCAGCCAAGTGTCGGTGGGAACTCAGACAACTCCATTGTTGGCATTGGACCGGGGGGGAGAGGAGTCAGCGGCCCCACACCTGTCCTCAGCCCGCCTCTGTCCCATTCCGGTTCCCTCAGCATGAGAGCTACTTTGTGGTCTGGGCTCAAGCGCACCACTATATAGCGAGGCATGAACATTTTGAGGAGGAGTCAGCAAGCTACTTGGCAGCGAGACATGGGGCCCAATATCGCCTGCTTTCTTGGCAGTAGGTGGCAAGTATAGTTGTGGAGAGTGGCATGGGGTGGTCATGTTGTGAGAAGTCAGCCTCGGCATACCAAGACGGTGATGATGACAGCTGTGAAGATGAAACACAAATAGATAGATGATGTAGCGATGCAACTAGGGAGCCGGGTGAGGCAAGGGCTTCATCATGTCAGCCCCCCCCCCCCCCCCCCCCCCCCGCCCCCCCCCCCCCCCCCCCCCCCCCCCCCCAGGAGAAGAGGGCGTCAGCTGCGCGGTCAGGCAGCAGCGCAGCCAGCAAGTGGGTCGTCTTTGTTTGGCGTAGTCAAGCAGGAGATACAGCAGTGGTCGAGGTCGGGAGCCAAAGCGGCCTCGGGGTAAAAAACCCGCTTCGCAGGTTCCAAGAATAGTTGCAGCTCAGGGGTTATCAGCGAGGAAGGTAGCGGCGCAGTAGTTCCACTCAGTGCGGAGCGTTGGCGGTTAAATCAGTTACTCGGCGTGCTGGCAGTTCTTTGCTAAGACACCGGAGGAGACGAATATGGGTTTATGTGATCTGTGGGCAGAAAGTTGAAGCGTGACAGGGTGCTAACGTTGGCACCACGGCCCTGCGTCATCACATTGCAGCGTTCTACCATCCGGTGGCTGGGGGATAAGAAAAACTTGGCTCAGAGGTTGGTGGTCCATCCTGCCGCCGCGCAGGCCCAGTGGCACGCATGCCATGCAGACAGTCAAGGCTCACCACACTCTGCTGAAGGGATGCGTTTCTCTTTGACATATTCTCACGTGTCAGATGCCTCCTGCTCCTCGTACTCATGGCGCCAGCAGTCGTTCAGCGAGGCCGATTGCAAAGAGGACAACAGTATGCGTGCCAAACATCCTAAGGTGCAGCAGCTGGACCGTGCTCCTGTCCAAGTTGTTGGGTACTGCAGTCCTCCCTTTCAATAATGGTGGGAACTCTGCACGTTTCAGAGAACTAATGGCTTGTGCCGAGCTGAAGATGGAGAATTCCAAGCCTGTAATTTCTTTTCCAAATAGGCCCTGTACAAGCACTTCATAAATATGTAGAACAAGATGGCTGGCGTAAGTCCTTGTGCTCACTAGCGGTTTGTTCCTAGGTTATGATCGGCATGCGGCCGCGGACGTATGGATCTGTAACTTCGGGTCAGGGCCAGTACATGTCCTTACGGCCCACTGGGTGAATGTGCTTCCAGCCCAGGCACACCAACACTTGGAAAAGGTGGAGACGCCGCTTTCTCCTCCACGTTGTCAAATGCTGCACCTGACCCAATGTCCGCCTCCTCCTCTCACACCACAGCCTTTCTCAGCCTCCACAAGTCCTGCTCCATCATACCAAATGTGTTAGGGGCACAGCCGGGGTGTTAACCTGGTCTACTCCTGCTTGCCTTCGACGTACGAAGTCAAACCAGGGGAGGAACTGCTCCGCGTCATGCAGCAAGAAATCGATGTGTGGCTTTTCTCCGCGCCAACTGCCAAATCGGAACCAATGGTGGATGGACCAATGCGGAGGTACATGGTGTCCGCGCTGCACGAGGAGGGGATGGTCCATGAGCCCTGCATGGCGCAGTGTTCAAGTGGTTGTGAAAAGGTTCCTGAAGTCTTCTACGATCTTCAGAAACATCTGAAATGGCAGGAAAACTGTGCATGCACTTTATCCATTAGTACAAAGCCAAGGGAACACCTCTTCGAGCTTGTTGCAGCGGCATTAACGCCCTCCCCCCACACACATTCTGATATGCGATGTTTCAACCGTGGGAATTAAGCCTGCACCAATTCTTGGGACCGACTGTATGACAGGAAGGCATTAACAGATTTTTGATGATCCAGGCAGACAGGAGTACTCCCCTGTGTAAATTTGATGTCAGCAGTGGCAGATCATGCGTGACACCTGCCTTTTGTTGGGCATTGAGGAGACGACGTTTTATTGGCAGTCGCCAGGATAACGGATGAATACGTCATTCAACTGCTTCTTGTCTGGAAACAGATGACTGAAAAATCTGATCTGTGCAGGGGGACTGGAGACGTGGCGGACTAACTCTAGTTGGCCAATGAGTCGTGGGGGAATGAAAATGGAGGAGGAGGAGGAGGACATTGGAGCAGAAAGCATTGTCTGGTGTGAAATGAGTGGGGATTTTCTACTCAGGTGACAGTGAGGAGGAGCAGGAGCAGTGGAGTCGAGTGGATGGAGATGAGGAAGACGAGGCAGATGACCCCAAGCACCGTGGCGTATACAGTGGAACATGGTGGCAGGGAGCCCCCTCGGGGAGTAACTTGTTCAGATGGCCCGCAGCATGCTTATTTGCCTGGCTATTGACTGGCCGAATAGTCAGCATCTGGCAGAGGGATGACTTCTGGCTTTCCACATATTGGACCCTCGCTAACGGTCCCAAAATGGGAGCCTTTTTCCCAGCTTATTGAGAGGGAGGACAAACTCAAATACTATAGGGAAATCCTCCGTAATCAGTTGGCCGCTGCCTATGTGCGGCTTCGTTCCCTCCTCTGACAGGTCTGAACGGGGGGTTCCTCAGAGCTCTGTTACTACTGCCTGCGGCTGCTGGGGGAAGGTGGGGGGGTTAGGAAGCAGTTACCAGCTCCGATCGAGTAGTAACCTAAGTCTGGAGTCACGGACTGGAGCAGGCTTCCTTCACCCGCATAGTGAGGAGGGCAGTTGACCAGCACTGACAGCAAGCAGGACCTGGAGCAAGTCCTGAACCTACTAGGTGGGTGCCTCTTGGGACAGCACTCTGCCACCTCAGTTAGAAGATACGCTGAATACCTGTGCAGGCCAAACTGGATGTGTGGGCCGCAAACTTGCCAAGTTTGCAGTGGAGAAGCATGTCCTGCCTACGGCAGTAGTGTGGCATCAGAGCGGGTGTTCAGTGCGGCGGGGCATTGTTTCCCCAAGGAGAACACGCTTGTCAAAGGGTAAGTGTGGAACGACTATGACCTTTGTCAAGATTGAATAAGGCGTAGGATCGGCCAGGATTTCCACAACCAATGCCTTAGGCGTCACTGTCTGGGTTTCAAATTACACTGCCTCAGCCACTATTCTGAGGCCGCCACCCGACGATGCACTACATCTGTGCCAGTGTCTCCATCTGCCTACACCATCTTTACCAGGGACTGGTTTGGCAACCACCTCAACCACTCGGTCATTGTGCCACTTCTATGACCTCATGCTGCTGCTGCTGTTTGGCTGTTGCCCGTGCAGCCTCACTGTGTCACATTGTGCCAATGTCTGACCTCATCGCTGCTGCTGTGGCTGCTGCCATGTACCTCACACACTGTGTATTGTGCCACTGCCTGACCTCATTTGCTGCTGCCGCCAGTGACCTTCCGCTCTAGTCATTGTGCACTATGTGGCTTCTCCTGATTTTGCCACCTCCAGAATGTCATTGTTGCCACTCTCTGACCTCATTGTGTGCTGTGACCTCATGCCGTGCCCTACACACTGTGTCATTGTTATGCCAGATGCCTGACTTCATGCTGCTGCAGCCGGACCGCCACTCTCAGTCATTGTCCATTCTGTGGCTTCCTCCTGTTTTGCCAACCTCCAGAATGTCAATTGTGCAATTGCCTGATTAATGCTGCTGCTGTCTTTGACCTCAACACTGTGTGATTGTGCCACTCTGTGGCCTAATACTGTTTTGCGCCATCACGAATGTCATTGTGCCATGCCTGATCTCATTTTACTGCTGCCGCCGTGACTCCACACTGTGTGATTGTGCCACTCTGTGGCCTAATAATGTTTTGCCCGCCTCCAGAATGTCGTGTGCCACTTTGCACTGATTCTTTACTGCTGCGCCGTCGACCGCCACACTGTGTGATTGTGCACTCTGTGGCCATATACTGTTTAGCCGCCTACAGAATGTACATTTTGCCCCCTGCATGATCTTACTACTGCTGCCGGACCGTGACCTCCACACTGTGTGATTGTGCCACTATGTGGGCCTAATACTGTTTAGACGCCTCCAGTTGTCATTGAGTGCCACTACCTGATCTTGTACTGCTGCCGCCCGTGACCTCACACTGTGTATTGTGCCACTCTGTGGCCTAATACTGTTTTGCCGACTCCAGAATGTCATTGTGCAACTGCCTGAACTACTTTACCTGCTGCCGCGCGTGACATCCCCGCTCTCAGTCATTGTGCCACTCTGTGGATTCCCGTGTTTTTGCCAACTCCAGAATGTCAAATTGTGCCACTGCCTGACATTCATGCTGCGTGGCAGCCGCCGTCACCTCCACACTCTGTCACTATTGTGTACCACCTGAGGCTCTAGCTTGTTTTTTCCCAGTTTCGCTGCATGACTTTATTAGGACTACATTCCCGCTTGGGTTTTTGGTCAGTTTTGTCCTCTTAAAGTGCCCAGGGAATTTTTTAGTGAAGAGATTCTAAGTGCGGCGGCAGTCTCTGCGTTGTAATACTAAACCACAACATTGTATGAATGACCAAAACAAGTAACTCTGGCATTATTTAAGCATTGCACATCGTTCTAACAGCACCTGCAGGCTCTGTGCAGCATGGAAATAGCATGCTTTTTAACGCGATTCGTGCCGAAGTATTTCGGTTCGAAAAGAATTTTTGTCGGAAAAATTCGGCGAAGTGCACCGAATCGTATTTTTGTGGAAATCTCGCCACATCTCTAGATTTAGGTATTATGGGGAAAAGGGAAGTGTGTGTTTTTACCTTATTTTTTTGTGTTTCTTTACATTTACACTTGTTCCCATAGGGGACGTGACTTCAGCTTTATGCAAATCGCTGTTATCATACAAAAAATCTTAAACAATATTTACTAACAATTCCACAGGTACATAATTTGTACTGTTTGGGTTGTTCACTCGGCATGTTGGAAATAAAAATCCCCCCCAAGTTTTTTTGGATCTCCGAAAAAACACATTCAAAAGCGCTGTGTAAATCGCATCCAAAACGCACATCCAACATGCAGGTGCGTGTTTGGATGCTTTTTGGCTGCAGCAGAAATGCACCCGATGGTTTTAAATAGGACGTCTTCTGCATCTTTCGGATCAATAATTGACATGTCAATTCTTTGGAAAAACGTCTGTAAACCGGGTGACAACTTTTAATATGGACCCCGATGGAAAACCTGCACAGCAGTCCCCACTGCACGGGTTTTCCACCGGGCGGTTTCTTACACTGCCGGCGGTCCGACAAACATTGAACATGTTCATTCTTCCGGAGGAGAAAAGCCGTGGAGAAAAGCCATCCCCCGGCGCCGTGTGCACGGCATGAAAACAGTGCAGATACCGGTCGGGATTTCTGACCGGTATTTGCTCTGTTTTGTGTGAACGGCCCCTAAGACCACCTCTCTTGTTACAGTTGTTCTCAGTTACTTTTAACATGGCATATGCTAAAATCTTCATATAGACAAACTATAACTTGACACAAGAATGCTTTATCTTGCAGAGCATAGTGCAATACTTTAATTTTTCATAAGAGGAGGAACACTCTCTAACCTTTGACTTACCCACCAAAAGCCTGCAGGGCTACCACTTTACTTCTAAATCCATTTAGTCCACTAGGTTTTGTTTTCTCTGGCCTTTGCTTTCAGCCAACCAATACATGATCTTCAATGAACAACTTCAGGATTACTCTATGACCAATAACAAGAACACACACTTCCCTCCTGACACCAAACTCTGCCTTGATAAAGACTACCCTCTTCCCTCTCCAACCAGTATAGTGGCACAGTACTTTAACATCCCAGTGCACATCCCAATGCAAGCTTTGGGCACTTCCTAGGCCCATGCCAACAACACACACAAACCAGCACACATATACATGAAATGTGCAGGGTACTCCAAGAAAAAGTGGAGCCCTCCCAAGCTGTTGGTAACTCTCCCAGCACTGTATATTTACTGCACTTGGATTCCTATGGCTTAGAAGATCTGCCTGCTCCATCTGCAGGAGAGAAGGCTGCAATAAACAGATGTGATCCCACTGCAGCAGCCCAGATTGAAGCTAGTGCTGAGCTCAGCTATCTAGTTGCCACAGTAAATATTACCTGCTGCATTTAGGCAATTGACAATATGAGGGTTCTCTTTCTGTTTAACCATCAGCACCCTGTCAACATTATCACTGGGTGCTGATGATTGTCTTGGGAAACGGAGGCAAACTAGAGGCCTCAAGGTCTGCCACATATAGAAGTCTATGAGGCCCTGTCTTTCACAAACATTATACATGGCAATACAGTAATACATTGCCACGTATTATAATAGCAATCAGACAATTGCATCTACACAATCAAGTCACAAAATTATGACCAGTTTCTACTTTTGATCTCAGCAGAGCATAGCTCATAAAAGAAGTCATGTTTTATGAGCCATTTTAGTTGGTATGTAAGGTGTGCAATAGGACTTCTACACACATATCCCTTGTTGCTGTCATGGTTAAAAGGTTCAGTGTTGTAAAAAAGGATAATTATTGGCTTAAATACAATGGCAGGAAAATTACACTTGGGTGACAGCTGTTTCTTCTCTTATCATTTTGCGATACATATAGTAATTATTATGAGACATTGAAACACTTCTTAATCCAAGCGTTTTTTTTATGTTTGAGGTACTTAGGCCAAAAGTTCAAGGCAAGGACCTTCAAGAAATACATTTTCAGAAATACTACCTGTACCATGGGCCACACCAGAGAGGCAGCAGGAGATTAGAAAGGTAATTAAGTGGCTCAAAAATTGGTGTAGGAAAGAGGGTTTTTTGGAGAACAGGGCTGACTTCTGTCTTGACTACAGACTCTATGCTAGGGACAGACTACTTCTAAATGGAGAGGGTGCAGCTGTATTGGAGGAAACATGGCCAGGAAGTTGGAGGAGTATTTAAACTAGGAAGTGGGGGGAGGGCATCTACAGATATAGCATGAAAGAGTGAAGATAGAGAGCTGGGAATTAGTTATAAACCAGGGGATGGAGTGGAGGGAGGAGGTGTAATAATAGCTAATGATGACAGGGTTAAAAAAATGAAAAACCAAAAACCTCCAAATTTCATGCTGACCAATGCCAGGAGTCTCATCAACAAAATAGATGAACTAGAATTATTTATTGCTGAAGAAAAATATGACATAGTAGGCATAACTGAGACATGGCTGGACGAGATCTATGACTGGGCAGTCAACTTGCAAGGTTACAGTTTATTTAGAAGAGATCATAAAAAAACGGAATGGTGAGGTGTGTGTCTTTATATAAAATCCTGTCTGAAGCAAAGAATACAGGAAGACTTGTGGAGTCATTATGGTTAGATATATATGGGGGTAATAACAATAATAAAATTCTACTAGGGGTCTTATATAGGCAAACAAATATAACAGAACCTATGGAAGATGTACTCCTCAAACAAATAGATAAAGCAGCTAATCATAATGAGGTTGTTGTTATGGGCGACTTCAACTACCCAGACATAAATTGGTAAACTGAAACCTGTGGCTGTCATAAAAATAGGTTTTGTCAATAACTAAAGAAAGTTCCCTTTTCCAACTGGTGCAGGAACTGAATAGAGGGATGGCTCTTCTGGACTTAATATTGACCAATAGACCTGAAAGATTAAGAAAGGTTCATGTTGGTGGGCACCTAGGAAATAGTGAGCACAATATAATAAATTTCCATTGATCCTTCAATAGAATATTTTGTCAAGGAGCCACAAAAACATTGACTCTCAGGAAGGCTAATTTTTATCTGCTTAGAGAGGCCATAAACACATTGACTGGGACAAGGTCTTTAAAGACAAAAGAACAAATAATATATAGGAGATCTTTAAAAACATCTTAGTTGCCACTGTGAGAGAGGTACCCACCTTATGGAAATAAAGTGATTAAAAACATGAAAAAAAACCAATAAGGATCAACAGAAATGTAAAGGAGGCAACACATAAGAAAAAGAAAGCGTTTAAGCGTTTAAGGAAAAAAATAAAATATGTAAAATAATTATAAAGACAGCAAAGTTGGAGACGGCAATGCATATTGCCAAAGAGAGTAAAACTAGCCCGAAAATATTTTTTAACTATATAAATAGTAAAAAGATTAAAATTGAAAATGTTGGCTCTTTGAAAAGTAGTGAGGGAGGTATTGTAGAGGGCGATGGATGAAAGGAAAGCAAACCTATTAAGCATTTTTTCTCCACTGTATTTATCGAGGAAAATTACCTTCCTTTTGATGAGCAGAGGAATGAGGTAAACTCCACCCAAATGTTTCTTGCCTAGCCCAGAAAGAAGTGCAGCTTCATCTTATGAAGATTAAAATAGACGAATCACCAAGTCCTGATGGCATACACCAAAAGAATTAAGTTATGTCCTAGACAGTCCCCTATTCTTAATATTTAGGGGCTGTATAATTACAGAGTATGTCTCAAAGGATTGGCACATAGCAACTGTGGTGCCAATATTCCAAAGGGGTCAAAAAGTGACCTTGGAAACTACAGGCTGTGAAGTTTAACCTCTGTTGTAAAGAAAAATAATTGAATAGCGCCATTCTGGCATAGGTTAATGAAGGATCAGTCATATCAAACTAATCTCATCAGCTTCTAAAGCATTTAATACTGTGCCACATAAAAGGTTGGTTAGTAAAATGAGAATGCTTGGACTGGGAGAAAATGTTTGCAAGCGGGTAAGGAACATAGAAAGGGATTAATTACTGTAAGAGCAGTGAGACTGTGGAACTCTCTGCCAGAGGAACCGTCATGGAGAATTTACTAACAAAGTTCAAAAAGAGTCCGGATGCATTTCTACTGTGCAATAATATAAAAAGTTATACTGACTAGGATTCTGGAGAACGGTCAGTCATCCAGGTATTTTTTCTGATTGCCAGATTGGAGTCGGGAAGGAATTTTTTTCTGTAAATCAAGACAATTGGCTTCTACCTTATGGGGGTTGTCCCGATCTGACATTAGACAATAAGAGATGCCACTTCATGCTGGATGGTACAGTTGCCAAGGCAATTGCTTTGATGCTGTCAGGGCTAGGTTGTGCTCAGGCTGTAGGGATCAACAGGATGCAGCAGCTGAAGCACGATCCCACCCTGATACACATGCTGCTTACAACTCTGTGAGTGACAGGGGCCCAGCCACTCCTGACAGTGGGCGAGTTGCACAAGCCAATGGGAGGACCCGGAGGCCGCTCCAATCAGCTGCAGGGGCGGTATCCGGGAATCCCATTTAAACTCCCTGAAGGCTGGGTGCTGTGCCTGTGATATTCCTGGCTACCTTGTGTTTCTTGTTCAGTTATCGTGTTTTGCTTATCTGTGTACCTGACCTCGGCTTGTTCTCCTGACTCCGGCTTGTCTCCTGATTTTGTGCTTCGCTTCCGTTTGGCTCTTGACCTCGGCTTGTTTACGTTTATCCCTCTGGTTCTGATTTGTGGCTTTTGCGTTCCTATTTGATATTTACCCGGACTGTCTGACTATTCTTCCTTCTGACGGCCCCAGCACTTTAGCAGCGCAGGGACTGTCGCCCAGTTGCCGTCTGCCGCCTAGGGCAGCACGTCAAGTAGGCAGGGACAGTGGGCTGGGTTCCAGTTAGGGCTCACTGCACCTCCCTTGACGTGACATTATCACAGGCCGAAACCGTTACTGCTCTACCACCACTATGGACCCCATGACAGCTCTGGTAGAGCAGATGCAGGGGCTTACCCAGCAAGTCCAGGATCTGGCGCTGAGGGTAGAACAACAGGAGGCTACCCCAAGTCAGAGGGTCCCTGCATTACCTTCCCCTCCTGTGGAACCCCCTATCCAGTTGCCTGACAGGTTCGCAGGTAACAGGAAGGCCTTTGTGGCATTTAGAGAGGGTTGTCGCCTGTATTTTAGGCTCCGTCCACTTACCTCAGGGATTGAGGTACAAAGGGTGGGAATTGTTATGTCCTTACTACAGGGTCCCCCCCAGGAGTGGGCATTTTCGTTACCACATGACTCACCTGAACTGTCTTCTGTGGACAGGTTCTTTGCCGCATTAGGGGTCCTCTTTAATGACCCAGGGAGGGAAGCTGTGGCCGAGGCTCAGCTGACCACCTTGAGGCCAGGTGAGAAGACTGTGGAGGAGTTTTGCTCCGAATTTCGTCGCTGGTGCGTTCCGTCTGGGTGGAACGACCCAGCTCTCAGAAGCCAGTTTAGATTAGGGTTAGCTGACCATGTGAATGATTTATTGGTGGCTTACCCTACCCCTGGTACTTTAGATGAGGCCATGGCACTAGCCGTTCGTCTGGACAGACGTTTTAGGGAGAGACGGCAGGAAAAGGTTCCCCCTCCGGTGGTTCACACCATGGTCACCCCTAAACCCGGTGTTTCCGATTTAAACCCAGAGGAGCCCGTGCAAGTGGGGGCTTTTTCTATCATTGCGGCTAGTGACCATAGGACTACTCGTCGCATCCAGGTGTTGTGCTTCTACTGTGGTGAAGATGGACACAGAATTCGGGAATGCTCCAAACGGAGGACCAGGTCGGAAAGACTTCAACGCCTAGGTGGTCAGCAGGAGGATCACCTAGGCGAGCAGGTATTTCCTATTGTATCTAATAAGTTGCTGCTACCAGTTAAGCTTTCATACTTGTCGCTGTCCGGTTCTGGGAGTGCGTTTGTGGATTCTGGATCAGCTTCTAATTTTGTTGATGCGTATTTCGCCAAACATCTGGGCCTCCCTTGTAGACCACTATCTGACTCGCTGCGGGCTGTGGCTATTGACTCCACCCCACTAGCTCGGGGCGCAATCCAATATTGTACCCCTGAGCTGGATGGTGGTCGGATCCATACATATTGAAAAAGTGTATTCTATTCGTCATGGAGGGGCTGCCCGCTGATGTGGTTTTGGGGCTGCCTGGCTTCAGAAACATAATCCAGTGTTTGACTGGAATTCAGGGAAATTAGTCAGGTGGGGACAACGTGTGTTGACAGATGTCTCCTTACCATGCTGGGCAATACTGATGTGCAGGCTGATGCTCTATCTGGAAGCAGCTATGCCAGCGTTGAGGCCTATGCGGCATCTTGTGAAGTTTGCGCATGGGCTAAGGTTCCCAGAACTCATCCTCCTGGTGAACTATGCACTCCACCTGTACCTGAATGTCCATATGTGGTTCAGGAGATGGCTAACCCGGTGGCTTATCAGCCAAAATTACCCTCTTCTCTCTGTATACATAACGTGTCCCGTCGTGCACTTCATAAGAGGTATATTCAGCCTGTGACTCCGCCCTCTAGGCCTCCTTCTCCAGTTTGCATAGAGGGGGAGTTAGAAAATTAACTCACCCGTATTTTAAATTCACGTAAGGCCCAAAGGTCACTGCAGTACCTGGTCCATTGGAAGGGGTATGGTCCTGAGGAGAGATCATGGGTTCCGGCGAAGGCTATCCATGCTGATCGCCTGGTAAGGGAATTCCATGAGTCTCACCCAGACAAACCCAAACCAGGGAAGGGTCCGGTGACCCCTCCTAAAAGGGGGGGTACTGTCAGGGCTAGGTTGTGCTCAGGCTGCAGGGATCAACAGGCTGCAGCAGCTGATGCACGATCCCACCCTGATACACATGCTGCTGACAACTCTGTTAGTGACAGGGGCCCAGCCACTCCTGACAGGGGGCGAGTTGCACCAGCCAATGGGAGGACCCGGAGGCCGCTCCAATCAGCTGAAGGGGCGGTATCCAGGAATCCCATTTAAACTCCCTGAAGGCTGGGTGCTGTGCCTGTGATATTCCTGGCTACCTCGTGTTTCTTGTTCAGTTATCGTGTTTTGCTTGTCTGTGTACCTGACCTCGGCTTGTTCTCCTGACTCCGTCTTGTCTCCTGATTTTGTGCTTCGCTTCCGTTTGGCTCTTGACCTCGGCTTGTTTATGTTTATCCCTCTGGTTCTGATTTGTGGCTTTGGCGTTTCTATTTGATATTTACCCGGACTGTCTGACTATTTTTCCTTTAGCAGCGCAGGGACTGTCGCCCAGTTGCCGTCTGCTGCCTAGGGCAGCACGTCAAGTAGGCAGAGACAGTGGGCTGGGTTCCAGTTAGGGCTCACTGCACCTCCCTTGACGTGACAGATGCACTGCAAGTATCTTATATGCGTCCTTTTAATTAGAATAGGATCTGCGCACAATACTTGCTAACTACTTGAAAACCGTACTGCCCAGCATACAGTGGCATCCCTCCATGCTTAATGTCAGATTGGGCACCAAAGTATGCCTAGACTCTGACCAAGTATCACAACGTATTAGCCAAGAGTAATTCACTAATGTCGGGTGCATGTAACCTCAGTGCCCTAGGACCATAAATACGGCCCTGCATGCTAGGAGAGTATAGCATCAAAAAACACCAAAAAAAATGGGACATTAATTACTCAAAAAACACAGAAACAAGGCCATATTCACAGCTCAAAGGCTGGACTGAAAACTGAACCCAGTAAAGAGGCAACACTGGCCCCTATGCTACTTGGGAAAGATAAACAGGTGCAGCTGATTACTGAGCAGTAGCTCACATACCCCACCACTAGGGGAACAATTAGACTGCACATTAAATTGATACCTGTTCACACGGTATGCAGAAAAGCCACAATATAATACATGGGGAGATTGCACAAATGCAAAAATACCGATAAGACAACCACTCACACACCTTCAAAATATGAGGGGGGTGGTCGCTGGTATTATAAGTGCATATATATAAGGCGATACAAAAGGGTGCCATTAATGCAGATACGTGTGGTGCACCATGCTGGCTTACAGCCTATTACGCCACTACTATTCGTTTGGAAGGGCTGGCCAGCACTTTTTGGGTGTCCAACACAAAATACAGACACCCTCTGCTCCCCAGTAGCATCCTGTGCAACTGCAAGCCTACTGGGGAACCTGGCATCAACTGTAAATTTCTATGCAGTGTCACATGAATAAGGAAGATAAATGAAATAAAAATAAATGAACTATTCATGGAGTGGGTCATCCAGAGAGATAGAGACACTTTTTGTAGCTGCTCTCTGCTCCTGCTAATTGTTTCTGTTTCAGGGGCTCCACTCTATTAAAAGAGGTTTTCATTTCAAATAACATATTGCTAGGGGTCCAACTGCCAGGACCCCGCAGATCCTGACATTAAAAAGGCTGCAGCATTGGTTTAGCACCGTGTATCCTTCAAAGGTTTTTTTTTTTTTTTTTAATTTATTTGGAGCAAAATGTGGACAAATTTTAACGCACCTGATGCTCAAAATATATCTTTATTGGTGAATTAGTTCAACATAATTTGGAAATTTATGTACATTTTAACCATCTAGGACAACTTATGGGTATGGCCATTGCTAGGGGCAGGTGAGGCGGGCGGAGGTTAGCCCTTGACATTGTGAAACAGCCACACAGAGCCAGTCAGCAGCTGCACACACACTGTGCAGCTGCTGGTACAGGGAGGAGGCAGGACGGATCGTTACCATCCTGCCTTCTCCCTTGTATGTTTCAGCGTCGTAGGGGGCACACGGCTTTCACCACAGCCCCTACGACGCTGGATTTCCTCAGTCAGCAGCCTCTGCCGGCCCAGGAGATCCCTGGGAGCTGTGTGACACT
Organism: Phyllomedusa bahiana; assembly: GCA_025379985.1. Lineage (NCBI taxonomy): Eukaryota > Metazoa > Chordata > Amphibia > Anura > Hylidae > Phyllomedusa > Phyllomedusa bahiana. The sequence goes on along the minus strand of JAODAL010048025.1, from coordinate 9,901 downwards.
GCTCAGCAGCTCCCGTACCTGGACTCGGGGACCATGGTGAGGTGAGTATCTTTTTTTTTATTATCATTAGCTGCAGGGGCTACTATCTGACTATAGGGGTATTACCCGACTATAGGCGCTACTACAGGGGCTAATACCTGACTATAGGGGCTTTTACCTGGCTATAGGGGCTACTACAGGGGGTTACTACCTGACTATATGGGCTAATAGCTGACTATAGGGGCTACTACAGGGGCTACTACCTGACTATAGGGGCTATTACCTGACTATAGGGGCTACTACAGGGGCAACTACCTGACTATAGGGGCAATTACATGGCTCTAGGGGCTACTACCTGACTATAGGGGCTAATACCTGGCTATATGGGCTACTACCTGACTATAGAGGCTATTATCTATCTGGGCTACTACCTGACTATAGAGGTTATTACCTGACAACAGGGGCTACTACCTGACTATAGGGGCTATTACCTGACTATAGGGGCTACTACAGGGGCTACTACTTGACCATAGGGGCTATTACCTGGCTATAGGGGCTACTACAAGGGCTACTACCTGACTATTGGGGCTACTACAGGGGCTACTACCTGACTATAGGGACTATTACCTGGCTATAGGGGTACTACCTAACTATAGGATCTATTACTTGACTATAGGGGCTACTAAAGGGGCTGCTACCTGACTATCGGGGCTATTACCTGGCTATAGGAGCTATTATAGGGTATATTACCTGCCTATAGGGGCTGCTACAGGGGCTACTACCTGACTATAGGGGCTATTACCTGGCTATAGGGGCTATTACCTAGTTACTACAGGGGTTACTACCTGACTGTAGGGGCTATTACCTGGTTACTACAGGGGCTACTACCTGAGTATAGGGGCTATTACCTGGCTATAAGGGCTACTACAGGGACTACTACCTGGCTACAGGGGCTACTACATGGCTATAGGGGCTACTATCTGACTATAGGGGCTATTACCTGGCTCTAAGGGTTACTACAGGGGTTACTTCCTGGCTATAGGGGGCAACTACAGGGGTTACTACCTGGCTACAGGGGCTACTACATGGATATAGGGGCTACTATCTGACTATAGTGGATATTACCTGGCTATAGGGGGCTACTACAGGGGCTACTAAGTGGCTACAGGGGCTACTACATGGCTATAGGGGGCCACTACATGGCTATAGGGGGCCACTACATGGCTATAGGGGTTACTAACTGGCCATAGGGGCCTACTATCTGGCTACAGGGGCTACTTTCTGACTACAGGGGTCATTTTAGTTGGCTACTGGGGGCTACTTTCTGGCTAGAGGGGTGTTATTACCTGGCTACAGGGTAAACTATCTGGCTACAGGGGTTACTACATGGCTACAGGGGCAACTATCTGGCTACAGGAGCTACTACATGGCTGCAGGGGGCTACTATCTGGCTTCCGGGGGCTACTGTCTGACTACAGGGGGCATATTAAATGTTTACTATATGAGGTGCTATATAGTTTGTATAGAGATAGGAATTGGTAGAGAAGTGCTGATACAGTGAGGAGTCTAAGATGTTTGTTTTGTAAATTCTACAGTGAAGAGTCGTGGCCGAGAGAAGATGTCATGGCGGTCTGGGCCAGATGGAGAAAAAGAAGAAGAGAAAGACAACAACTCTTCAGAGATGTCTCCTGTGCCTGGATGTAACTTTACTGTAATCGATTATATGTCTGCAGAACTTGTGTACAATTGGTAACCACCACTGTATGGTCACTGTGTGTTGGTAATATAGATTGTAGTATAATGGTTTGTATTCAGTAATGGCATTGTGTATTATTCAGTCACTAGTTTGATGGTGATATGTGAGTCCGGTGGTTGTGGTGGTAGTTATTCATTACAAAATTGCTGGTGATTATGTGGTCTTAATAGTGACAATGGTACCATTGCCTTGATCTGGAATTTGTGTAGCAGTGTTCAATTTGGTAACTGTATGACTTATTTAGTATTTTAACGTAAGGAACATAGAGTGTTAAAGCTTTATTATATATTTGGTTGACGTGGAATGCACTGTGTTCGCATCGTGGCACAAGTATGTTACCGGGGTGGGGGATTTCTTAACCCTCGCCCTGGAGGTGCAGTTTTTAGCCAGGAATGGGACCCAGCTTTATGGGGTTTTCTGGAAAAAAAAACATTGTGAACGAGAGGAAGGCTAAAAAATATATACATTTCTCAAATGGTGTTTTTTCATTTCTCTATAATGTTTTTGTGCTGCTTTGTGCTTCTCCTGTGCTGTATGAAGCCTCCCTCCCCCCCTCTGCAGTTGGGCAGCAGCATTATGTTTGAAAGCTGTTTCTTTTTTTTCCCCAGTAAAACTGTAAGCCCCCAGATGCAGTGCTTTGTCTTCCTACCTATCAATCTTAGTCTTAGTGCATGCCCCTATTTCCTATTTTATGTTGAAAGCCTTTAAAATCAAAACCAAAGAGATGTGCCTTCGAAGACTGCGCTAAATAAAGCCAAACCTCTTTTGCTACCTGACCTCCTGGGCTCAACACAGAGCTATTTTCTGAGTCAAGGTACACATAGCTACTGAGCTTCCTGTCATCAACCAACTGCAGAAGGCCCACAAAAATAATGAAAATACATCACAAAAGTGCTTAACATTAGGAGAGATATTGTCTTGAAAACACTTTTTTTCCACAGGACAACCCCTTTAACTCTACCCAGTTCTCAAAAAAAAAGACAGCTGTATATTAATATATTCTCCTAAGGATGCACTAGGTCTTTTTTTCAAGGGACGTCTTATTTTTCAAGAACAAGAATTCGCATTTATTGTTGAACCAAAAAAATCAACATTTATGTCATGTTATCACACACATCAACCTAGGAAAAAAGTCACATATCTAAAATATACCTTTTATTAACGTTATTTAAAAGTAAGATGTCAATCCCCCCCAAAAAAAACACAAAGTGTACAAAAAATATTACTAATGCTAAACTAACACTAACTACTTGGCCTAAATGACCCTAGATCCTAAACACGGGATAATTCGCCCCAAAAAGGGTGGCCCCGTCCGGAACCTTACCTTTACACACATTACCCTAATAAAAATAAGATGTCCCAAACATGTATTTCAATGTCCCTTATGCACTTCATCAAGGGACAGATATAGGAAAGGTTCAATATAGAGTAATACCAAATTTGGTCCCTCCTTATCCAAGATAGAAAAAAGTGCGGTCAAGTAATTATCTTTTTCTTACCGCACCAAAATACATTAAAAAATATTCACGACTTTACATTTTTTATATACTAAATCGTTTTGAAGACGCATTAATTATCCAAAGAAAATAATTTTCAAAAATATTTGGACAATAGCATTATATAACAGCAGCTGACAATAACCTCAGTCCAAACAGAGCTAAGGAAATGGTATCAAATTCAATCAGCATCCCTTCCAACACACTAGTATATCCATGTCCAGCATTAAAGTGCATTTACCATTATTAGCTCCAAAATGGCCCTGTATGGGCAACCTGTGTGCAATTCTGGCGTTCAATTAATCAACCCTTGTAAGGTCATGCAACAGCAAGACCGGAAGCTCAGTCAGAATATTCACACTTCTTACCCCCTTTAATCCTCCCATGTGGAAATAACACAATCCTGTATTGTCTAGCCCTGATAAGGCTCCCACATTACATTAGGTAAGAAGCTGACAATAACATTTGCCCATTTAAGAGCACCACTCTTATGTCACCCAAGAGAAGTTCAGCGTCTTCAGAACATTTCCAGGGATACCTGTCAGCCGCCGCTCAGTCACCTCGCCGTGCACGCGTGCATGATCCCTCTCCAAACCCTGAATTTCATGGTGAATTTCTTATACTCCATTTCTTTTCTAGAAATCATTGGCCCAGTCTCTCCAATTCTAACAATAGCACTTTCCTTAAGATGAGCACCTCTTGCCCAGATAGCTTCCCACACAAGGTAAGACCTATCTAAATGATCTGCTATTGCTAATGTATGGCGTGGTGGGAGCTGAAAGAGGACCTATTACCTCTAGGGAAAGCTCATGAAGTAACCGAAGACTAACATATAAACATTTTCTCAAATATGCTTCATTAGTAAAATCAAAGCATCTCAATTGTTATTAGGTTTTTTAAAAAAAAAGTGCTGGCCCTTTAAGACAGCTCTGAAGTCGGGCAAAGTCTCACTGTGCTCACAGCTGTGTGCTTCTGAGCTGGGAGAGCCCACTATGCAGGGGGGAGCCTGTAAGTCTACATCATGTGCACACCAGCAGCAGTGTAATATGGATGCATGTGTGCTATGGAGGAGGAGGCTGAAGCAACAGGTAAACTCTGTCACTATGTCCTCAGTGTGCTGTGCCTGCTGCAGTGTATTTACAGTGAGGGACGCTATACAAGCATCGTATGCGGCATCTCACTCACCCTGCACAGTTTGGTAGGTATCCCATCATACTAATCCTAACAGTAACATCTCCTGAGTTACAAAGTTAAAGTAAAACCTGTTCCTCTGTAATACTGAGGTAAATCCTCTGGATTGATAAGGACATATATTTGAGAAAAGTCTTATAATTTCATCTACTATCAATTTGTGTTTGTTTATGTGGAGGTGATAGGTGTCCTTTTGGGGGATGTCTTATTTTAGGGGAAACACGATATGTGAAAGGGAAAAATTTTCTTCTTGACCTAAATTATTGCCAATCAGTTAATCTCTGGATCACAACATATAAAATACTCATATGTTCCTACCTAAAAAATAACTATAATAATATAAATAATAGATGATATAATACATATTTTACAATTCCACAATAAAAAATTATCTAGGGACAGAAAATATAAAATAAAAAAAAACAATAAAGCAATATAATAAACTAGCTATAAAGATTTAGAAGAATTGTATAAGTTTTAAAAGTGTTGTATATTGCTTCTTAACTACAGCTAATGTTTTTATTAAATTCTTATCTCCTGTTATACTTACCCCCTGAAACAAGAAAAGTTAATACTCCAGAAAGTTGATGCTATGAATATTTCCCAGGCTTTTTTGTTTGTATCCAATCCTCTCTTCACTAATATTAGGATAAGAAAGGTTTTCAGTTTCATTATTTGTGAGAGAAGGACGCTTTTCTCTTCCTCTTATTTTGCACCCCTGACCTGAGCCACACACAGCTGAGGTGATAATATTTTCAGCAAGCACTCAACCCCCCATCACATCTGCGCAATCTTCATGAACAAGAAGGCTTAATCCCAAAAAAAGGAAAAGGAAGTCTAGAGAACATCTAAAAACTATGTATAGTTTTGCTAAGAGGAGCAAAATCCGAATCACAGAAATGTATTCCCATAAAGCGGTTGTCTCATCCTCTTGTCTTGTTTTGTTGCAGGATGACTTTTAGTTTAACCGTTGTTTACTATTTTTGGTGTACCAATTTTTAACATTATTTATCTATTTACTGTCTTTTTGGGAAAAGAAGAAGCGAGCAATAAAATGTAATTTTCACTATTTTTATAATTTTATATACACTTTTCATTATACAAGATAACTAATTAGATATTTTTTTAGCTTGGCTCGTTATCCTTGCAGTGATATCAATGATGCATAGGTTTCTTAAATTTTTATTTTTTTTCCATAGATAAGGATTTTGTATAAGTGTAAAAATGATTTTATATCTGATTATTTTTAGGTGTTTTGCGGAATTTTTAATTTATGCATTTCTCATAAAAACTTTTTTTTCACTACTATTCTTTTTGGTCACAATTTAATTATACTAAAATAGCAATCAATTAAATCTCCCTCATAAAAATACATGTTGACTTATTAGTTTTATTATGTCTGTCAGTGTAAAACTGCCAGGCATCCTATTGGGCCTTACCCGGGCTACCCCATAAACTCATCAGTTTTCTGCAAACACTAAGGAGGGGGTGCCAATGAGGTAACAAATTGAGAACCCCCTTCCCTTTTGCGAAAACCCATCATCAAATGCCGTGTTTCACAATTATCGTGGCATCTATGAGGTTAAACAGTTTGATCTCAGATTTCACCAATCTTAGCCATTAGAGCAATGTCCTAGATGTCACAACAGAGCCGCTGCTTCACCCAGCACAGGATCTAAAAAGTTGAACAGTTTGGATCTGAAATTTCACCAATCTTAGCCATTAGAGCAGTGTCCTATTCTGTTCACAACAGAGACTGCTTTGCCTTCACCCGCACAGGAATACCATAGCCCCATGGGGAAGCAACCCCTTGTACATTATTCTGCAATACAATAGCATTGTAGTATCATATTCTAACATGGTCGGATGCAATAAGAGTATTATGATAATAGGCCTGAAGACCTTCTTTGGGCCCCAGGCTGCAATGTCAACTGGTCAGCACCCCACAATCGCATCCAGGCAGCTGATGAGCTGGGGGAGCACTGCAGCATTCTAGAATCTATGATTGTGGCATCTAAGTGGTTAAAAGGCCTGAATCAGAGTTATCTATGATCCTGGTGAGTGATGAATGAAAGCTATAATAACCATTTAGCACCTGCCAGGTATGGAGCGGAGTCAGTGAGTAGAGGTATGTCCACACTGCAAGAGTTTTCAGTTATTTTTTCAGTCAGTCTTCGGATTTTTAAACCGTCTGAAAATTGACTGTCAAACATCCTTAAAGACTTCAATAGAAAATGAAAGCTGTAGTCTACACAGCTCAGATTTTCTGATGTTCGGATTTCAAATTCGAATACCGTCACAAAAACTTGGAACATGTACATTCTTCCGCCAGTTTTAGAGCAGAACATGTACCGTTCTATGTTTAGGGGGGCAGCCGAATCTGCAAAGTGCAGATAGAAGCCATTCCCCTAAATGTTTCAAAGATGATAAAATACTGGTTGGATTCCTTAGTCTGAATCCGACCAGTATTTTGTCTGTGCAATGTGGCCGTATCCAACAGCTGTATCCACACAGCAAAGAGCAAAATTCTGTCTGATTTTCAATCTGAATTTAAACTGAAAAACCTTTTGTCTAACGAGTATTTTGAACTAATTTTGAACTGATTTTACACAAAAAAAACAATAGTTTTTAGTCAGCTTTTTTCACTTATTTTCAATCAGTTGTTGGCTGGCTTTCCAGCCAACTTTGTGGAATATAAAGCACTAATTTGTTTTTTCTGGTTGGATCCATGCCAAAATCAGTGCCAAAAAAGGGTTTGCTAACTCTCAGGTCAGTTTTTATACCTTCCCATTGTGCATTGTGCAAGTTTTTTGCAAAACCATCTGTTTTGAAATCAAACCTGAAAAGAATCAATGCTGTATAGACTACACGTCAGATTTTCTATTGAGGTCTATAGGAATGGTTTACAGTCAGTTTTCAAACTGATTCAAAATTTGAAATCAATGTTAAAAGCAGACTATAAATCTTTGCCATGTAGACAGGCCCAAAGCCTGCTCTGTATTACCAACTATATGATATACAGAGGGTTCGACCACACGACAAAGGACAAAATACTGTTTTGTGAACAGGAAACTATCCGTCAAGACGAGTATTTTGAACTGATCTTGACACTAAAATCGGACTGTTTTTAGTAGTTTTTCATTTTTTGTCACTAATTTGAACACTGATTTTACACCAGATATCAGTTGGATTTTGGGCTGTTTTTCAGCAGAAGAGTGTAGTGAGTGCAATGTATTTATGATTGGTGAAAGATACAATGTGATTTTTATTACTACACCCAGGAGTCACTCACTAAGGCTAAGTTCACACGGCTTATTTCAGAACGTATTTACTCGGTATTTCCGATCATGAAAATCAGTTTCAATAAGTGCCACTTAAGTGTGTGCACGTATTTTTAGACACAGATTTCCCACGGATTCACAATCCCATTCATTATAGGTGGTGAATCCGTCTGGTAAATAATTCACATGCAACTTGTTTTTTCCGGCCGTTTTGCGGCTGCAATCCGGAACGGAAATAAGTTTCGTCTGAATGACGACACGTATTTCCCATTAAAATCAAAGTAAAACGGGCAGTTACTTGTTTGTAACTGATTTCACAACAGATTTGCAGCCGTAAATACGGCTGCAAATCCGTTGCGAAATAAGCCATGTGAACATTGCCTAAGGGTGCAGTGGACATTTTGGTTACATTGCAGCTAGACATATTCTTTGTTTGCTCCATTCAGCTAATTTGAAAAATGTCCATGTCCATACAATGGTATGTTTTGGGAGGCATGCTCATGCGTCCTCTTCCATTCAGAAGAGGAAGTGAATTTGAGGACCTTCCAGTAAAAAAGATCAAAAGGATCTGTGATAACACAAACAATTTCGGTTGGACCTATAGTGCATCATAGAGCACTATTGAATTTTTTCTAGGTAGGTCTGCCCAAAATTCATTCACTGAATTTCTGCTTGGTTCCCATTGACTTCGATAGTACATTTTCAGATGGAAATCAGAAACAAGAATGTGTATGTTGAAAGTTTTTCGGTTTTGAAATCCATCCAGAAAAACTGAGCAGTGTAGACTATTGGTCAGATTTTGTATTAAAGTCTATAGGAATGGTTGGTTATCAGATAGTTTCAAAATCCAAAATGTGACTGAAAAACCAACTAAAAACCTTTGCCGTGTGGACATAACCTTAGAGTAAGTCTACATAGCAAAGGTTCTCAATCGGTTTTTCAAATGGTTTTTGGATTTCAAAACCCTCTGAAAACTGTCAACCATCAACCTTAGTCATCAATAGAAAATTCTAGTTGTAGTCTACACACCTCGGATTTTCTGATGATCGGATTTTAAATTTGAAAACAATATAAAAAACTTCGTCAAATCTGCAAACCACGGGCAGAACCATCCCCTTAATATGTTCAAGATACGATAAAATACCGGTCGGATTCTTTAATCAGAATCCGACTGGTATTTTGACAGTGTCGTGTGGCCATTACCTTTTCTCATGCATTGGCAAGGGGTTAAATACAAGGTAAACAAAGCCCTTGTGGACAAAATGCACTTTTAGTTGTACACTATACTTAAATGTTTGTGCTAAAATTCTACAGAAGTTTTTTATTTTTTTATGTATACATGGTAAAGGGGTTTTCTTACTACAGTGATTAGTTTTTAATATGTATGGAAAGGTATAGACTATTACCAAATACATTGGTATTTTTCTCTCCTCGTCACTTAACTCTCATTGCTACAACCTGCAGACAGTCAATCAATTTGACCATGGTGAGTCCATTCCTGCAGAGTCTTATCTCTAGCAACAGGTTTGTTTACCTAACTAAATGAAAAGCTTTTTACTCTTTAGAACTATGCGGCCTTGTGTACTACAGTTTATAAACCTCCTGCAGTCATGTCAGTGTAACAGGAATAGCTAGAAATAGCAGAGCTGATATGCCAATCACTGCTATAGACTCACCCACAGCCTGACCAGGACATGAGAGTCTAAAGTTGCCTGTGGCTCTGTTAAACTGCATGGTGAGAAAACCCCTTTAAATAAAATTATGTATTTTAACAGTGGAAGTTTGAATATAAAGTATACATTTTGCTAAATACAATGAAGGGATTAGCAAAAAGTAAAAGTTGTATGGCTCCAATTACACAACAGTTTTTACTATCCTCCAAGCATATACATTTGAATGGCCTACAAAGGTATTCAAACGTAAGGCATGACAGATCCATAGTCTATAATGAGGACAGCATAATTCAAAATTGTAGACTTTTGACTATGTTTGCCTCATTTACATCTGTATTTGTTTTTTGTAAAGGATTAAAAAATGTGGACTACTTTTAAAAAAAATGCATACTTGACTTATGTGTATTTTTAACAGAGCCAATGGGTAACATGTAAACATAAAGCTCTAGGTTTGCAAACGTTAAGATGATATATTATTGAAAAGCAAACTTTATTTAAACAAATTCTTAAAGGTTTTAAAAAATT
>JAODAL010048024.1:0-29363 GCA_025379985.1 Phyllomedusa bahiana | reverse complement strand
CCGCGAATTTAACGCCCCCTGCCTTTCCTGGGAGCCGGCTCAGCTCCTTCGATTCCTCTAATAGTAATAGGTTGTAGCTTCCTGATTGGGGTTTTACCCCTTGTAAATCGGGAGTAGGAAGGCAGGGCCCCAAGGGAAGTAGGTCATCGCTCCCAAACCCCTTCTTGGGCCTTTTCTCCTACATACCTTCTCCTCATACCTCACTTGGTGCCCCCCCCGCCTGCCTACGGAGCCCCTTGGTGCCCGTCCACCTGCCTATGTACCTCCCTTGTGCCCCCTGCCTACGTACCCCCTTGGTGCCAGCCCGCCTCCTCTTACCTCCCTTGGTGCCACCCCGCCTGCCTACGTCCCCTCCCTTGGTCCCAGCCTGCCAGCCTACGTACCCCCCTTGGTGCCACCCCGCCAGCCAAAATACCTCCCTCTGTGCCGCCCGCCAGCCTACGTACCTCCTTGGTCCTGCCCGCCCCTACCCCCCTTTGGGACCTACCCGCCCGCCTACGTACCTCTTTTTGGTACCTACCGGCCCGCCTACATCCCCCTTGGTGCCTGCCCCCTACATACCCCCTTGGTCCCTGCCCGCCGCCTGCGTACCTCCCTTGGCCCCCCCGCCCCCCCTACTACCTCCTTTGGTGCCTGCCCCCCCCGCCTATGTGGCGGGGTGGGCCCTGGTCCCAGGGTGTTTTTGATCCCAGTCCGCCCGGCTAGGGGCCTAATGAAAACGGGGAAAAAAGGGAAGCCATAAATGTATCTATTTGCAATGTCTTGTATTGGAAAATTTTAAATAAGTGATTGCGCCTCTAGTGGCCCCAAGTCCCAAAAAGGCTATGTTCACACCTTATTTTGGGGGTTTTTTCAGATATTGCGCGAATTACGGGCTGAAATAGGTCCCATCATTACGGTAATCATAGAGACATGGATTACGTCTCTTTCCCCGTCACCGATTGTGCCTATTATAAAAGGAAGTGAATGCAATTATTCACGGCGTTACGTAGAATAAGGGGGCCCCCGGTCCCACCCCCACCCCCGTAATTGCGGGGGAAAAGTGTGCCGGTAATTCCCCTAAGGGGGGCAAAAAATAAAGAAAATTTTAAAAAGTTTTAAAAACATTAAAAGAATAGTAGATACCCCAAATTGTAAATAAAAACAGAAGATAAAAAAAATCTACATAACCTGTTGTGTCATATCCATGAGTCCAATGTATGTATATACAGGTGTATACACCGTTCCAACTTACATCTGCCCCCCGGGTTAAAAACAGAACTTATGGGGATGCTGGGCACTTGAAAATTCCCATGTTCCACGCGAAGTACTGAAATGACAAGTGCCAGCATGCCACAGCGCATATCAGGGGGAAAAATTAGGTGAAATTTCTTAAGGGGTTTTTCTCACTACATTGATTCATCTTGCCCCCATCCTGTTTTTTTTTTTTTTTCATTTTTAATTCAGGGGTTTTTATGGGGTTTACTAGGGGGCAGTAGAAGCCAGGTCTGTAGCTATAGCAACCCCGTGCGGGGACCTATCAGGGGGGAGATCAAACAGGTCTGTAGCTACAGCGACTGGGAGCTGATGCAGCCCCCTACAAGAGGGGATATCTAGGAATAGGAGGACGCTGTTTTTGAACACATTTGCAAAGTGACTTGTTTTTCCAAGACTTTAACATAAAAAAGCAATCCTTGTAGGAGAAACCCTTTAACAGGGGCACAGTGAGAAAAAAAAATTAAAAACCTTCCCCGACTATCCAAAAAATAAAAAAAACAAAAAAAATTTTTTCTGGAGACATTTAATACATATACCTGTTCCAAATTTCAACAAAAAATCAAAAAAACCTACATCCCTATTGTCCTAACCTGGGAGCCCGTATATCCCTTACTTTCTTTTTTGGTGATTGGTGGAGGAAATAAAACAAAAAAAAATAGTTTTTTGTCATTTGCTTTAAATCCCTTTAAAAATTAGGATTAAAGTGATCAATAAAAAGTCACATGTTCCAGGGGTAGCAATAAAAACTTCACTGCAGCCTATAGAGGTAGAATAATAAGAAACGCTTTGTCTCAAAAATTTTTAGCAGAGCAAAAGTTTGTAAAAAAAGTAAAGTCTAATGTAGATTAAGGTTTGGAATTTCCCTTATAAATACCCCATGAAAAAATGCCGTCCCCTGCTGGGGCCTCGGGAACCCCCACTATTAAACCCAAAAGTGCAGATGTAAATACACAAACCCCCTCCCCTTTTAAAACAGGGCTAGGAAGCTGAGGTCTAGGTGTGGCAGCCCCTTTAACCCCCCCTTCTAAATTGTTTCTGCCTAGTTGGGAAAATAACTAAAGGGCCCTTTATTGGGTTTACCCTGCCCCAACTGCTCGTTAACCCCTTAATTTCTAATCAGCCAATCACATGGCGGCAACTAGTGCTTTTTGGGCATGTAGAAGGGGTCAAGACAATTCCTGCTTTTCCCAAACCGACCCATCAGTAGGGGAAAAAAAAGGGGGGTGATTTGAGTGCCTTTAAAACGTGGGGGGGTTTTTGGGTCCCCAGAAGGGCTGGTCTGAGTATTTCAAAAAAAACCTTATCTCCTGGGGTTTTTCCCACGAAAACCCCCAAAACCCCCCCCCCTTTTCCCCCAAAAGGGGGTTTACAGAGAATGGCCCTTTGAAAAAAGAAAAAAAAAATCCGGAGGGGCATCCTGTGGCAGAAATCCTTGTTGATGCCAGAGGTCAAAGGAAAAATGGGCCCGGGACGGGTTCGAGTGATAAAAAAGGAAACCCGTGACTCAAATAGCCACCCGTTAAAAACCAAAGGGTTGGGCGGGAAGGGGCCCCTCTGAAGGGCACATTTGGGCAAAAACTTTGAGGCAGTGGGTCAGAAGCAAAAAGCCCCAACCCCCGGGGGGGACCCCTTTTTCAGTTTAAGAACAGGGAAACTGGGGCCCCAAATTTGCCCAAGCTCATGGGAAATTGGACGGGTAGAAGTTTGGGAAAAAACTTTTTTGCCTGGTCTGAGGGTTTCTCGATTTTTTTGCTGCGCCCATTGGGAGGGTGGGGGTCGGGTTTTTGGCGTCAACAACATAAAAGCATGGATCCATCCTCCCTTTAAAATTTCAACGGTTCGGGCTGGTTGGTGGGGGTTTTTCCATGGTGTGGGGAAAAATTTTCTTGGCATTTTTTTCCCCCTTGGTTTCCCCAATTGAGAACGTTGAAACGCCAACCCCCCCAAAAACCTGGGGGGAAAAAAATTTGGGGTTGCTGACCATGCCATTCCCTTTATGACCACAATGTCCCCCAAATCTGGTGGCTATTTTCGCAGGAAAATGCCCCTTTGTCATAAAGCTGGAAATCATCTCAAAACGGGGTTTTTGAACAGACAATGAGTTCATGTACTCAAATGGCCTCCACAGTCCCAGATTAACCCAAAGAGCATCTTGGATGGGGGAACGGGAGATTCGCATCATGGATGTCACCCGATAAATCCGGTAACTGTGGATGCCATCATTCAATATGGACCAAAACTCTGAGAATGCTTCCAGCACCTTTTTTGAATCTATGCCACGAAGTTTGGGGCAGTTTGAACCCAAAAGGGGTTTTTCCAACCCGGTTACAGCAGGTGTCCTAAAAAGTGGCCGGTAGTGATAATCGGCAAAGCGCTCAAAAGGTTTTCCCCTTTTTGTGTGATGGATGCCAGTAAGTGAGGATAGATGCAACGGCTTGTGTGTCCTGCTTGTCACATGCATGCCCCGTGGATTATACTGGAGACTTGGACTTTGTTGTGGGACTGGTATCTGTGTAGCTTGTGTTATCACTCTTGTTCTCTTGTAATGTCTGCAGTTTTTTAATGTTTAGGGTCCCTTTGAATGTTGAGCCCTTGTGGGCTCAAATTGTTCCCCTTTTTTTTTCCATTTACCTATTCCCCCGAGACTACTACTTTTTAAATTTTGGGGTGGTGGGTACCACTTATGCTTTTCCGAACGGGGGTACGGGACAAGCAGCGTACGGGGCCTGCGTCCTTGGGGGGCCCAGGCTGAGCCTCGTTTGGTAGCGTGCCCTGAATGCCCGGGCCCTCTGTCCCAAGCATTCAAAGGCAGGAATCAGACTGAATGCGCTTAACAGAGCGGAGCGCTGCCGGCCTTTAAACCCTCCCGGGGTGCGGCGACGGGCTGAAGGGTGGGCGCAAGCACTACGGGGGGAATCCCACGTCAGGGATCCTGGGAGGGTAAGAAAGTTATTTTTATTTTATTTTAACAAAGCGCCCTATACCCTGCCTGGTTACCTATAAGAACCCCTATACCCTGCCTGCCTGTCTATAAGAGCCCCTATACCCTGCCTGCCTATAAGAGCCCCAATGCCCTGCCTGCCGACCATTAAGAGCCCCTATACCCTCCCTGCCTACCTATAAGAGACCCTCAACCCTGCCTGCCTGCCTACAAGGCCCCACACCCCTTGCCTCCTAAAAGCCCCGTTAAATTTCCCCCCCACCTATAAAGCCCTATTCCCTCTCCCTACCTATAAAAGCTTAACCCGCCTTCCTCCCTACAAGAGCCCCTTCCCCACCTACCTATAAACCCCTATACCCTGCCTGCCACTTTAAAGCCCCCATAGCCTGCCTGCTTTCTATAGACCCCTAACCCTGTTACCTACAAAAAAAAGCCCCTATACCCGCCGCCACAAGAGCCCCTATACTCCTTTCCTGCCAATGAGCCCCTGTACCCGCCTGACTCCTAGGAGCCCTAACCCGCCCCTGTCTAAAGGGCCCCTTATCCCCTGCCTCCTATAAGAGCCCCCTAACCCGCCTCCCAAAAGACCCCTATCCCTGCCTCTATAATTTGTCTGTATCTGTAGATGTGCATCTGTCTCCCAGAAGCATCAGTTCTGAAATGTCGTGACTAGAACCTGACTCGGCCTCCCTGCTTCCATCTTGTTTGTACAATTTTGGAATATAAACTTAGAAAGAGAGAATCTTATGCATGTACCTCATTGAATGTATGTAAATAAACCACCTACCTGTTTTCATACAACTAATGTGTGCCATGGGTGACATATTTCTACATTACCCCAAGGACCCCAAGGTTCTTTCACACAGTGGGGAATCCAGCTTTTTTTACGTTTTTTTCTAAAAGATAGGATGTGGCTTTTTCGTGATTAAAAAGCAAAGGATGGGGGCCCGTGTCCGAATAAATTTTTCGAGGCACAAGGGAAAAAACCCTAACCTAATGTCTCCTTCTGAAAAGTTATAAGGTGTGCTATGAATTGGATGGGGTGCTAGATTTAGGGCTTCCAATGATGGGTTGTTATTGACATGTGCAGTGACTGTTCCGTTCCCTTCTGAGAATGATTAGACCAATACATGGAGGTCCACCAGTGGACATGTTGGAAAGTTACAAAACATTTTTGAGACAACAAATCTATTTGGTGAACCCTGGTAAATGTTTAGTGAAGCTCTGATTCTCCAGAAAAGACCCCATGTTGTCAATTTGAATGGCAGAAACAATTTTGTGAACATTGTATGAATTTTGTGGACACAATGTCTTACGGGTCTACAACGTTACTTTGGCTTTCGCCATCAGTCAACTCATTGTCTGAAAGATAAGTGCTTGCCTACATGAGCATGTCCGGAATAACTGCACCTCAATGGAGGAAGCATTGAGGTGATTAGAGAGGGATCAGGAGAATTCTTAAGGCTACAATATAAGTGTGTTTATATGGTCACTGAGGGGAACTAATCTGCAGGATAGTTCTTCTTCTACCGGTTGGAGATTGTGAGCCTCGGGAATGAAGATTGGGGGGGGATGGGGAAAAAAGTGAGGGAAAAACCCCTTCGACCCCCTATTTTCTCAAGAAAGAAGTCACTAGACCTTGCAGCAAAATCTTCTCCTCCCCCAGTCTTGGAAGAAAAGGCAGGGTCATGTTGTGCTGTTATATACAGGACTTGGACATCTTGTAACCTTAGCATTGTCTTCTTGTATTTGTGGGAGTCCCAACACATGCAAGGGTGCTATAAGCAAGATGCTGTGAAACTGGGTACACTGACCCGACATGATATAGCAGTACACATCACTGATGGGACCCTAGAAGGTTAGGAGATCAAACATCTTATGTACTACAAGCTAAGAAAGCAGAACTGACCGTTTTATGTGAGCTAACAATCCAGCCCTTTGGCCCCCAAATTATGTTCTCCCAAGCTACAATCAAGACCTGGTTATCTTATTCTCTGCAAGGTAGAAAACCAATCGGGCCCCTTTTAAAACCCGGGTGAGTTTTAAAAACCAATCTAAATTATCGTCTTTATTTTTCTGCAAGCTAGAAAACCAAACCTGACCATCTTTTGCCACACAAGCTAAGAAACTAGACCTGACCATCTTATGCCCTGCAAGCTAGGAGTCCAGACATGGAAATCTTGTGTCTTGCAAACTAGAAAACCAGATCTGTACATCGTAAAATTGCAAGGTGAAATTTAAAAAGGGGGAAAAATGCCAAGGTTTTTCCCTAGCCTCTTTGTGTGGTACCCAAAATTTTAAAAATTTAAACCCCAACCTGTCCTCTTATCCCCCCCATGTTAAAAAAAACTAACAGATCTGACCATCTTATGTCCGTCAAGTTCGAAAACCAAACCTGGCCATTCTATACCCTGCAAGCTAGTGATCTGGGGAGGGGGGCCCCCCCAAACTCTAGTCCTAAAGGGGGCCCCACCAACGGGTCATTTTTTCTGGTTTTTCCTTCTTTTGCACCGAGGGAATTTCTTTTATGCTCCCAAGGGTGATTTAATTATTGCCCATGCATTCTTTTTTTTGGGAAAACCAGAAAACATGACCTGTTGGTGGGGCGTGTGGACTGGAGTTGGGGAACACTGATCTAGACTTTGCCATTTTATGCTATCCAACCTAGGAATCCAGACCTGGCCATGCTCTGCAAGCTTAGCAACAAGACCTGGCCATCATATGCCCTATGAATTACGAAACGAGGTGTGATTATCTCATGTTTTTCAAGTTAAAAAACTAGGGATGGACATCTTATACCGGTCAAGTTACAAAATCAGACCTGGGTAATCTTAGGCTCTGCAAACTTAGAATCCAGACTCTGCAAGCTAACAAACCAAATCTGGTGATCTTATGCCGTGCAAGCTAACAAACCAAAACTGGTGATCTTATGCCCTGCAAGCTAACAAACCAAACCTAGTCATCTTATAACCTGCAAGTTAACCAAAAAAGAGCTGGGCCCTCAAAATAAACTGCAAACTTGGGGGTCCCCCTGGCCACCAGCCCTCCAAGCTAGGAAACCAGATCCAACTTGTGCTCATTCATGCTAACCGCACAATCATTTTTTCCACATAAAAAGTGGAGGCTGAATTTCTCTACTTTATGGTAATGCTCTAAAAATATATACCTTGAAAACTGAAACTTTCCAGTCAGAAAAACAAAGTGGTGGCCAAGAATGTACCCGGCCTTCCAGTCATAAAAATTCATTCCCGTCATGATGACTTTCCTGGTGTATTCATTTATTCACCGGGACATTTTCCAGAGCCCGCTGCTACTTAAGTCAGTATTTATGAAGTGCGGCCCAGATGTGCGGCCCGCCTAATGTTTCTTTTTAATAATAGGTGCAGTGTATGGCTACTGTTCCTAATTTGCCACGTGCTTAGCTCCTGCAAGAAGCCGTTCCGTTCATGCTCACAGAGGAATGTCTAATGGCCAGATCATGACTGCAGGCAAAAATTCCCCTACCAATAAAAAATTCCAAAAGGTCTTTTTAAAGCCGGCATCAAGAAATTTGACTGTAAATGATTACGTTATTACTAATGCATCTTGAAGATTTTGTGCTCTTTACAATATAACTTAGTGACCACATCAGGGATTTGACACACTTTGGATCTCAGGTTTTTTTCTGAGCCTTATTTTCTTGTTGTGTGAGGATATGAGGGTTGCAGATAACCATGGAGAATCACCCCACACAGTGTCTGACTGAAGTGCCTAGTGCCCACCAGTGGAGTTGATACTTGGAGTCCTCCGGTGGAGATGATTCTCGGGGCCCAACACTGGAGTTGATTCTTGGGGCCCACCAGTGGAGTTGATTCTTGAGATCCACCAGTAGAAGATGATTCCTGGGGCCCACCAATGGAGTCGATTCTTGGGGCCCACCTGTGGAGATGATAATTGGGGGCCACCAGAATAAATAATTCTTTGGGCCTAACAGTGGAGATGATTCTTGGGGCCACCAGTGGAGACGGTTCTTGGGGCCCACCAGTGGAGTTGATTCATGAGATCCACCAGTAGAAGATGATTCCTGGGGCCCACCTGTGGAGATAGTTGGGGGCCACCAGAATAATTAATTCTTTGGGCCTAACAGTGGAGATGATTCTTGGGGCCACCAGTGGAGATGGTTCTTGGGGCCCACCAGTGGAGTTGATTATTGAGATCCACCAGTAGAAGATGACTCTTGGGGCCCACCAATGGAGTCGATTCTTGGGGCCCATCAGTAGAGATGATAATTAAGGGCCACCAGAATAAATAATTCTTTGGGCCTAACAGTGGAGATGATTCTTGGGGCCCACCCCACAACTACTGTACATGACTACATTGCTTTCTGACCCTGTTTCTCTGCCTTTCTCACTGAAAAGCATACCCAGGGCCTCAATGCTCAGGGGCCCTGCTTCCCTGTGGGCTAGTCCAAACCTGACCCCACAGGCTGTTCACTTTATTGGGTAGGCCTGCAGTAAAGGTCCCATAGATTGCGATTTATCTTTCAATCAGGTGGAGCATATCTTATCTACCATCTCCCTCCCTTTTTGTCTACCTGTTCTGCTTGTTGTTTCAAACCAACCCCCACCCCCAATCACTTCCATACCAGCAGATCCACTCTACACCCCTCCCAAACTTCTCCTTTCTTATCTGCAATTAGCAAAAACTTTGCTTGCTACCACAATCCCCTAATAGCTGGGCACTCTCTGGCTTTGCATCATAAAGGGGCCTTTGTGTGTAGAAGTCTCTGTTATCAGCAAGCAAAGGGCAGGCAGATACTAAAGCTGTGTTAAAAATAAGTCATAAAGATGACATAATGCACAAGTACCAAAATAAAATTGAATGCAGCGTTAATTTCTGAATTTGGGCTCTTCAGTGGGTCAGAATGGGGCCCTGTCTTGACAAGCGCAGAGCAGATTACCTATATTGTCATAGGCTCCCCAAGTCCTCTTCCCAGGTTTGCTGACATCTTTAATGACTGACAGATGGGCTGGAAAAAAAAAATTGTGTAGGTCATTGGTCATAAAGATGCTCATCCTAAATGAAAATTGGCTATTAGAGGCCTCTCTTGCTTTGGAGGACCTGTCCTGTTCTGCACAGACAGTCCATTGATGTGAATGGACATTGTGTAATGCTGCAGTTCACCTGTGGTGACGCTACAGGAAGGTTTTTTCAGTTTTTTCCATAGATGACTATTTCTGGTGGTCCCAGCAGGGCGACACATCATCTTATTAAAGGGGTGTTCCCACCATAGACTTTCATAGCATATCGCTAGGTTATCCCATGAAAGTCTGATAGGTGCAGGTGGCAGCTTAGAATGTCGAACTGGTCGCACTTGTGCATGACTCTCTATTATGTTCTATGGGAGTTCTGAGTACAGCCGAACACACCGCTCATCTGTCCTGGGAACAGAATGGAGAGTCGTGTGCAAGTGTGACTAGTTCTCCATTTTATGCTGGTATTTGGGGGCGGGGGGGGGGGGGGGGGGTGGCCTGTTTCCAAGATAGGTGCCAGTCCCAGATCTGGGACCTGCACCTATCAGACTTTGATTGCATAATATGGAAAGTAGGTAACCTCATTAAATAGTTGCTGGCACTGGTAGCTCTGATCTTGGTAGTGGTAATTTTCGATGGGACTTCAGGTCACACCCCAATTATATGGTCCTTAGAACTAGACAGACAGACAAGTATTGGTCTGTGTATAGATGATGAGTATAGGATCCTACAGACTATGGTCATCAATACCGGATATTTCTCATACAGCGTAATGTCATATAATTGTCCCCTATCAGGATCGGGTCAGAATCTGAATTATGTTGTAGTAAATGATATTTTCTGACATTACGCTGTATGATACCGTTTTGTTTTGTATGTGTAATATTGTAATATTTTACATTGATTGCATCATATTCCATTGTATTACATTTTGTTATATTATGTTGTATAGTATCATAGTGTTGTATTTGTCCTGTTTTGCGCCCTTCCCCACGGTCGTGAGTGGACGGCTTTTCTCCGCGATGAGCGGCGAAGAGCCCTCCCGCCTCCCATTGAGAAGCACAGATTCCGTCCGAAAACCGGACGGAAGATGGTACTTGCTCAATGTTTTGCAAAACCGCCGGGAGGAAAACCCGTGCAGTGGGGACTGCTACACGGGTTTTCCATAGAGCACAATTGTGCTCATTTTCGGCCGGTTTTTCAGGTGGTCTGAAAAACCGCAAACCGGCTGAAAAACCGGCCGAAAACCCGTGCAGTGGGGACATGCCCTAATATGTTGTTTTGCATTTTTTATTGTATTAAGCTGTTGTATGTTCCATTACAATTTTTTGTATACTGCATGGCATTAGTACAATACATACTTTACTGCATGGCATAATACAATACATACTACTATGTATTTTATTATGTTATTGTATATTGTATTGCATTTTATGTTGTATTATATGGTTTCATATAATATTACAGTATATTACATAGTGCCTTATTATATGGTTATGTAGCATATTCATTTTTGTAGTTTTATTGCATTGCATTATGATATATAGTAGTATACTGCACTGTATTGTTACATTCTATATTGTATTGTGTTATATTATAATACATTGTGTGACAGTGTTTTGTTATATGTTATATGGTGCTGATTAATATAGTATTACAATATATTATATAGTGCCTAATTACTTATGCTTAGGATTATATACTATTTTTGTATTGTTTAATTCTATTCCATTGGTTTATGATATCAGGCTATTATATTTCATTGCATTGTTCTCTTATGCTGTACTGTATTGTACTGAATAATATCATGCTTCATTATGTTCTATTTTTTGTAACATAGAATTGTTTTGTTTATATAGTATTACAGTATATTATCTTGGGCTGTAATTATAGGTAAGGTCTTATTCCTATTCATTGCTGTGTTATATTTTTATGTTATGTTATACTATATTATATTGTCTTGTATATTTATTAAATTGTAATTAAAATTATTTCAATAATTATCGTATGTTTTATTAAATTGTTTTGGAATATATCATGTTATATAGTATTGCTGTAATGTGCTGTATTATATGGTATGTTTTTACATTTTAATTTTAGACTATGGGCCTTATGTATGAAAACTGTCTAGACTGTCTTTGTTGCCCATAGCAACCAGAGCTCCGGTTTCATATCATATAGTGCTCTGAAAAGATAAAAACTGAGCTCTGCTTGATAGCGGGCAAAAAGGCAATTCAAACTCTACACACCAGTTGGTGCTCTCCTCGCTTCAAGGAGAGATGTTCCCCTTCCTGAGCCACTCATTGCCTCCCACACAGCCAGCCAGTATTGCTCTGGTCTGCACTGATGAGGGACAAACATCCCAAACAGCTGTCTGCAGATGGGAGATACTGGCTTGACTAAATATCCCTTTTGCTTTCTCAAGATCCAGTGGGTCAAAAGCGAATTAAAGGGGTTTTGCCACAATCTCATTTCATACCTCCTGTATCCAGCTCTTCAGCTCTGTGTGCTCAGAAGGGGGTGTGTGTGATTTGTTTCTATTGGATATCATGTGACCCAGCAGGATGACATCACCAGGCCTTTCCTCTCTGTAGACATCGAAAGGATTATGTAAAGCATTGTGAGTAGCTGAGGGGTTAAAGTTTTGCTCCAGGCAAAAGGGGTTCTAGGTTCAAATCCTGCAGGAACCAAAACTTTTGTTTTTTTTTTTTATCTTTTTTAATGCACAACCTGATTGGGGTTTTCTTTTTTATTTATTTGCACTGTTTGACTAATTACAAAAGGAACAGAGGAGGAAGTAGCGTGACAGCACGGGGTTTGAACACTAATAGCTGCCTGAGAGGAGAAGTGATGTCTGAGCATGTGCGGCCAGGACTGAGAAGCTCTCAGCCCTGGTCGTATCCCCTGGAGACGAGCTGTAAACAATGGATCACTAAAGGAGCAGCTAAAACAAAAACGGTGCAGAATATTTAATATTAATGAATGGTAAAAATGTTTGTTTTTCATTTGCCAGCTTCCCACATCAATTTTACTTCATGGCAAAACCCCTTTGAGAGTTTGTTACATCCAATAGAGGGTGCTTGAGCTTTTCAGCTCCTTTCCCATAATGCTTTGTGATATGCAATGGGCAACAAAGACAGTCTTACAATATTATACTACTAGTCTTACTGCTGCACAGGTTCATACATAAGGCCCTATATTCTTATTCTTTTCTATTGTATTATGTTATATTCTGCCGCATTTTATTACATTATATACTGGTGTTTGATATTGTTGTAAATTACATTTCGAGTCCATTTTTGTAGCCTTCATTCTGATCCATGTGACCTGTGAGGCATGTCAAGGTTATACTGGTAACTCTGTGCAGCCACCAGTGCGCGCACTGAGCTGGAACAGCAGAGCTGTGTCTGAATGGTAGAACAGCATGCTCTAGTGACTGAGGACTGAGGAAGCCATTACCCTGCCCCCTCGTCCAGCTCGGCTTGTCCTGCTATTATCTGAACAAGGCTAAAAGTTGTCTGATCCCCCCAAATTCTAATATGAGCTGTTGAAGGAGCAAGATTTAATGTTGATTACCTGGCACATTCTGAGGCGAGATATTATTTGGTGATGAAGGACAAATATTTTCTGTGCTGGAATGAGCCGGATTTATTAGGACGGAGAATTGAGGCTCTGTGTAGAGACCTAAGGTCAAGTATCAATACAGCTTGTGTATTAAGGCGCCATAGGATGAAATACTACCTGACGTGTAGCAATAGGGAATGTATTCGCCACATGGTGCCCTATGCCAGAGGTTAAAGCAGAACCACCTGACACTGAGGTCAAAGGGGATTCAGGAAGGGGGTAAAGAGGAGCAGAAATATCCAAAAAATAAAAGATATAATTATTTGGGTGTGGACATTTCATTCAGAGTATGTCACAGTGACTGCACCACAGAATGTGAGTGCAGCCCGGGAGGAAATACGGATTTAAAATCAGGGTCGTACCGGAAAGAATTTGTACAAAGTGCTGCCCAGCAGAATAGTGATGCACTCGGGGAAAATACAGGAGTAACCAAAGGATCAGTAAAAGGAAAAATAAAGTGTACACGTACGCACCAGCAGATATGAATGCAGTTTTGGGTATAATTCGGATTAACAGGATCATTTCGGAAATAAAGTATTTACACATGATGCAACAGCAGAAATATGAGTGCAGCCGGAGTATATACAATGTAACTCAGATCAGAAAGGTATTAAGTATGTATACACAGTGACTGCACCACAGAATAGCGAGTGCGGGTTGGATTATAATACAGGATTAACTCAGGATCAGTAAAGGAAAAAGTATATGTATTACACAGTGACTGCACCAGCAGAATAGTGAGTTCAGCTCTGGGGTATAATACAGGATGTAACTCGGGATCAGTACAGGATAAGTAATTATGTACACATGGACTGCACCAGCAGAATAGTGAGTGCAGCTCTGGAGATAAAACAGGATGTAACTCAGGATCAGTACAGGATAAGTAATGTTGTACCAAATGACTGCACCAGCAGAATAGTGAGTTTCAGCTCTGGGATTATACAGGATGTAACTCAGGTCAGTACAGGGTAAGTAATGTATGTACACAGTGACTGCACCAGCAGAATAGTGAGTGCAGTTGGAGTATAATACAGGATGTAACTCAGGATTGTACGGAAAGTAATGTATGTTACCCGTGACTGCACCAGCAAATAGTGGTGCAGCTCTGGAGTATAATACGGATGTAACTCAGGATCAGTACAGGAAAAGTAATGTATGTAACCCGTGACTGCACCAGCAGAATAGTGGGTGCAGCTCTGGAATATAATACAGGATGTAACTCAGGATCAGTACAGGATAAGTAATGTATGTACACAGTGACTACACCAGCAGAATAGCGAGTGCAGCTCTGGAGGATAATACAGGATGTAACTCAGGACCAGCACAGGATAAGTAATGTATGTACACAGTGACTGCACCAGCAGAATATTGAGTGAAACTCTGGAATATAATACAGTATGTAACCCAGGATCAGTACAGGATAAATAATGTTGTACAGTGACTGCACCAGCAGAATAGTGAGTGCAGCTTGGAGTATAATACAGGATGTAACTCAAAGGAGCAGAACAGGTAAATAATGTATGTACACAGTGACTGCACCAGCAGAATAGTGAGTGCAGCTCTGGAGTATAATACAGGATGTAACTCAGGATCAGTACAGGATAAGTAATGTATGTACACAGTGACTGCACCAGCAGAATAGCGAGTGCAGCTCTGGAGGATAAAACAGGATGTAACTCAGGACCAGTACAGGATATGTATGTACATAGTGGTGACTGCACCAGCAGAATAGTGAGTGCAGTTCTGGAATATAATACAGGATGTAACCCAGGATCAGTACAGGATAAGTAATGTATGTAAAGTGACTGCAACAGCAGAATTTAGTGAGGCAGTTGGAGTATAAATACAGGATGTAACTCAGGAGCAGAACAGGATAAGTACTGTATGTACACAGTGACTGCACCAGCAGAATAGTGAGTGCAGCTCTGGAGTATAATACAGGATGTAACTCAGGATCAGTACAGGATAAGTAATGTATGTACACAGTGACTGCACCAGCAGAATAGTGAGTGCAGCTCTGGAGTATAATACAGGATGTAACTCAGGATCAGTACAGGATATGTATGTACATAGTGATTCCATTGTGTGTGCAGTTATCACTTGAGACTTTACATTCAAAGTCTCAGTTTGCATTCAATTACCATAAGTAACACAGTATAATATCACACAGGAGTGTACATATAGGGTGCACATGAAACAGTTGACCATGGGTCTGTGGCTTGAGGGCTTCCAGGATAGCCACCAGTACTATAAAGGTCTCATGGTAGGTGGGGACCCTGTTACCTACTTTGAATTGGTGTCCAGGAGCTTGAGGATACTCCTTTAATAACACAGCATAATAAATAGGCGGCTTTCTCATGCGGTGCCATAGTGTGTGTTAGGGGCAGGGATTGCTGCAGGTGGTGGTGGAGCCGAGCTCCTGCCTGTCTCGCACCTGCTTTAATCCGACCTTTTATTTTCATTCCAGAACAGGTTTCACAGAAGACAAAAAAAGAATTGTTTTTCAGGTTTCTGTGTTTAGAGCGAAGCAGATGACGAAGATTGTCAGATAAAACAACAATAACATGACAGTGGTGGAGCTGGATGGCGGCATTGCAGCCCCATGAATAGTGTGTGATGCGGAGCAGGACACAGGTGCACAGGTGACGTCTGCGGCTCTTCTCTCATTCACTGGCGGTAATAGAGGCAGACAAGCGCAGCCGCCATTGTTATTGACCCGTCACTGCTCCTGAATATGAGCCCAAGGTGATCGGACAAGCAAGGTAGACCTGATACCAGCATACTGGAATAGCAGCTCCCTAATATCACCCTAACAAATCAATAACGTAGTGAGACGGTATCACGCATGACAAGCTTAGATACATCAGATCTACAGACAGTATCACACGTGATAAGCTTAGATACATCAGATCTAAAGACATTATCATACATGATAGGCTTAGATACATCAGATCTACAGACAGTATCACACATGATAGGCTTAGATACATCATATCTAAAGACATTATCATACATGATAGGATTAGATACATCAGATCTATAGACAGTATCACACATGATAAGCTTAGCTACTTCAGATCTATAGACAGTATCACACATGATAGAATTAGATACATCATATCTAAAGACTTTATCATACATGATAGGATTAGATACATCAAATCTATAGACAGTATCACACACGATAGGCTTAGCTACATCATATCTAAAGACAGTATCACACATGATAAGCTTAGGTACATCAGATCTACAGACTGTATCACACATGAAAGTATACTCTGCAGTATATCACACAAGGCTCAGGTATAGTGGCTCAGCAGACAGTATCACATATGATAGGATTAGATACAGCAGTTCAGCAGACAGTATCACACATGATAGTGTTAGATACACAGGCTCAGCAGACAGTATCACACATCATAGGTTTAGATACAGGAGCTCAGCAGACAGTATCACACATGATACACTTTGATACCTGGATCAGTGGACCATACTACACATAGTAGGCATAGTATAGATCAGATCAGCAGACAGTATCACACATGGTAGGATCAGATACACAGCTCAGCAGACAGTATCACACATGGTAGGATCAGATACACAGCTCAGCAGACAGTATCACACATGGTAGGATCAGATACACAGCTCAGCAGACAGTATCACACATGGTAGGATCAGATACATCATATCTAAAGACAGTCACGGTTCACTCAAAGGATCAACTCGATCCAATTGGTAAAGTGGGGTGGCTAAATTGAAGCGCTGTAGGGGAATTGCTAAAATATCCTCAACATAAGTTGGAAAAACTATTTATTACAAATAAAAATTATACATGTACTACGCGTTTCGCAGGTGCCCCTGCTTCCTCAGGTACATTCAGTATTAACAGATGCTTGCAAGCTTTAAATAGGGACAAAACTAATCCGCCCAAAATCACAATGAGGCTCAATGAACCCATTTGTTGTAAACACTCGTGGTAAAACACATGATACATTAATAGTAAATAAAGAACAATCCAAAGCGGAGAAACAAAATACATTAAACAAAAAGGAAAATAATTCACATATAGGAGATAGATATAAAAATATATAAAAAAAGACTATATATATCATAAAATATATATTTACCAAAGCACATCAACAATAAATATATATAGATGAAAATAAAAATAAAAATGAAAATAAAAAATATAAAAATAATAATAAAAATAATAATAAATGAAAATAAAAATGAAAATAAAAATGAAAGAAAACGATCCTATCGAAAAAGTGCATGTATGGATATAGGAAAAATATGTAAAAAAAAACAAAAAAAACAAACAGTATCACACATGATAGGGTTAGATACACAGGCTCAGCAGACAGTATCACACATTATAGGTTTAGATACAGGAGCTCAGCAGACAGTATCACACATGATACACTTTGATACCTGGATCAGTGGACCATACTACACATAGTAGGCATAGTATAGATCAGATCAGCAGACAGTATCACACATGATAGGATTAGATACAGCAGCTCAGCAGACAGTATCACACATGGTAGGATCAGATACACAGCTCAGCAGACAGTATCACACATGATAGGATTAGATACATCATATCTA
Organism: Phyllomedusa bahiana; assembly: GCA_025379985.1. Taxonomy (NCBI): domain Eukaryota; kingdom Metazoa; phylum Chordata; class Amphibia; order Anura; family Hylidae; genus Phyllomedusa; species Phyllomedusa bahiana. The sequence continues at coordinate 11,921 of JAODAL010048024.1, read as the reverse complement.
AAGACAGTATCACACATGATATGAACAGATACACTAGCAGGCAGTACATAGGGATATAAGTAGGTATAATAAGGTATCATATACATGGATCCACTCTGTGTACTTAAAGAGTGGCGCTTCCTGCTTTTACCTGGCTCTTGTGGTCATGCCTCTGTACAGTCATGGCCAAAAGTGTTGAGAATGACACAAATATTATATTTTCCCCTGATCTGTTGCCCTCTGGTTTTATGTGTGTTTGTCAGATGTTTTTATCACATACAGAAATACAAGTGCAATCATATTATGATTAACAAAAGCTTTTATTGACAGAATGAGTTAATGCAGCAAGTCAATATTTGCAGTGTTGACCCTTCTTCTTCAGGACCTCTGCAATTCTCCCTGGCATGCTCTCAATCTAACTTCTGACCAAATCCTGACTGATAGCCGTCCATTTCTTGCACAATCAATGCTTGCTTTTTGTCACAATTTGTTGGTTTTTGTTTGTCCACCGTCCTTGATGATTGACCACAAGTTCTCAATGCGATTAAGATCTGGGGAGTTTCCAGGCCATGGACTCAAAATCTCAGTTTTGTTCCCAGAGCCATTTAGTTATCACCTTTGCTTTATGGCAAGGTGCTCCATCATGCTGGAAAAGGCATTGTTGATCACAAAATGCTCTTGGACAGTTGGGAGAAGTTGCTCTTGGAGGACATTCTGGTACCATTCTTTATTCATGGATGTGTTTTTAGGCAAGACTGTTAGAGAGCCGATTCCTTGGCTGAGAAGCAACCCCACACATGAATGGTTTCTGGATGCTTTTACAGTTGGCATGAGACAAGACTGGTGGTATCGCTCACCTTGTCTTCTCCGAACAAGCTGTTTTCCAGATGTTCCAAACATTCGGAAAGGGGATTCATCAGAGAAAATGACTTTACCCACACTCCTACAGCAGTCCACTCCCTGTTACCTTTGGCAGAATATCAGTCTGTCCCTGATGTTTTTTCTGTGAGAGAGTGGCTTCTTTGCTGCCCTCCTTGACACCAGGCCTTGCTCCATGAGTCTCCGCCTCACAGTGCGTGCAGATGCACTCACACCTGCCTGCTGCCATTCCTGAGCAAGCTCTGCACTGCTGGTAGCCCGATTCCGAAGCTGAAACACTTTTAAGAGACGGTCCTGGCGCTTGCTGGTCTTTCTTGGGCGCGTGGAGCCTTTTTGGCAACAATGGACCCTCTCTCCTTGAATTCCTTGATGACGCGATAGATTGTTGACTGAGGTGCAATCTTTCTAGCTGCGATACTCTTCCCTGTTAGGCCAGCTTTGTGCAGTGCAATGATGACTGCACGTGTTTCTTTAGAGATAACCATGGTTAACAGAAGAGAAACAATGATGCCAAGCACCAGCCTCCTTTTAAAGTGTCCAGTGGTGTGATTCTTACTTAATCATGACACATTGATCTCCAGCCCTGTCCTCTCACACCACACCTGTGTTAATGGAGCAATCACTGAAACGATGTTAGCTGCTCCTTTTAAGGCAGGCCTGCAATGAAGTGGAAATGTGTTTTGGGGGAAAAAGTTCATTTTCTAGGCAACTATTGACTTTGCAATTAATTGCTGTTAAGCTGATCACTCTTTATAACATTCTGGAGTATATGCAAATTGCCATTATAAAACCTGATGCAGTAGACTTTGTAAAAATTGACATTTGTATCATTCTCAAAACTTTTGGCCATGACTGTAGTAGACATGAGCTGTGGTTTTAGCTCAGTGCACCCCAGGCTGGAGACTCTGGGAGATGTGCGCTCCCCTGAGGTTTCCTGTACATGTCACATACACCTCTGACATAAAAAAGTTTCATATTATCTCAAACTTTATGTTGTGAATTTCAAAAGTGAGACATATTTAATGGGTAGTGCCTAGAAGAGAAAGGGTCCCTATAGTGAAGACTACAGTGTTGCCCCCTCCTGATTCAGGCCAGTTGCCCCCTGCAATGGTTGGTACATGTGAAAAGAGTAAACCGTGCACAGATTCATTTCAGTGCCTCACAATGAAATAAAATGTACTCTTCTCCAAATTTAGGACCCCCGGATGGGCGTGGCTTAAAGGGATTGTCTACTTTTGCATAAGTATAGATTTTAAGGTGTTACCTCAACCAAGCAGAAATGTATTGACAATTTCAGGCCCTGACAAGATGATCCACTCTGTACTGTAACATAGTGGATCGTCTTGTCTTGTACAAATGTATTATCTCCACATCTTACTTTTACAACAGGAACTTAAAAAAAATCCCAGGCTACCTCTTAAAAGTGTTTGAGAAACATGGCTGCTTTCCTGCAGAAACAGTGCCACACCTGCCCTGAGGCTGTGTGTGGTATTGCAGCTGAGCTCCGTTGAAGTGAAATTGGCTGAGCTGCAATGCCCCACACACCTTGTGGGTATGTATGGTACTGTTTTTATACAGAAAAGCAGATGTTTTTCTAACCCTGGATAACCCCTTTAATGGAAAACTTCTATCAATCAGGAGTATTTTTGTTAGAACCAATATTCCTGGAAAACTTTTTTTTTTAGAATTTTTGGCAATATTTTTATTTATGTATTTTGGCAGTTAGAATCACATCTAAGATATTGTACTACTCTAGCTGAGAAACAAAACACCTGAACGGCATGGCAAACTTATCTCACTTTGCAGTTGGTGCTGCTTATCTCTATATAAATCTTATCTCAATACAAATAGTAGGTAATATACTAATGATCACTATTGTTCTCTGGAAAGGGATAGATAAGATTAGATTGGACCACAGGGATACACATAGCAATACATGAAAGGATAATGGGGTCATCTTTTTCTGCACTGTTTCTTCACATTTATCAGGTTATTGCTGATAACATTTACACTTCTCGGGCCATAGTCGGCCTGAAAAAAGGACCATCAAGCAATCCTCTCACTGCTGTGCCATCAGAGCTCACAGACGGGAAGTCTTAGAGGGTAATGTACATAAGGGAACTTTAATACATTATAATAATAATAAAAAAAAAATCAATTAAAAAAATCCATATATTGACAAGCAATATGCAAAATGAAAATGTTTTATGGTAATGTCCCTTTAAGAACTGTTGTATTCACACTAGGAAGGCCCAATGTGGTGAAAGCTTCTTGGTAAAAACAATGATAGGAAGTCCCTTTCTAGTAGTGAAGTTGTGTCTCTTGAGAAAAATTCAAAAATAAAAGGACAAACTCCAATGTGGTGACGTAGTTGACATATTTCCCTTTCTGTACTTCCAGTGTCCTCTGTCCTTCAGTGTTCCTTGATGAAGTGTTATCCATGGTACCCGACCACCTCAGCCGAACACTTTCCACCACCATGATTAGCTTGGTAGTGACCACCAAGTCTTGACCACAAACTCCATATAGCAAAGAAGGTTTATGGGGCAACAGAGGTCCAAACAAGGAGAGCGGAGCTCCAGTCCTTAACCTGGCCATACACTATTGGTCCCAATAGTGTATGGCCCATTTTGTGGTCCCAGTTTGTGGTCCCATTTTGGCCAAAATCTATGGCTATGGGTGGTTAAAGTGGTAGCCAGATACCCGGTGGTAGGTTATCTTTCCTGAGAACAAAAGCATCAGTTGTTGAAATCCAATTGTCAGATCATTCACTTCTCCGACATTGGTCATCCAGTCTTAATGAGAACATCAGGTTTGTTCATCTCGGAAAGAACTTGAAGACCAAGGTCGTTTGGAAGGTGAAGGCCCCTAGGAAGAAAAAAAAATTTTGTTCACTGTAAAATCTTACTCTTAGAGGTGTATTGAAAGGGGTAACATTCCTCATTTGGGAGAAGCATCATCTAGGTGTGTGGAGACTTGTACGTCATTAGTCGCTCCACTGAAATTCAAATATATTCTAAAAACCTCATTGGAAATGAGCTAGGACTCTGCAGGGCTATCTATTGGATGTAGTGTTCCTCAAATTGGCTAGGTGAGAGGCTCTAAGGGTAGTTTGAAAAGGGTAATGTTTCTCATTAGGGAGAGGCATCATGTAGGTGTGTGGGGACTTATACATCATTAGTCGCTCCACTGAAATTCAAATATATTCTAAAAGCCTCATGGGAAATTAGCTAGGACTCTGCAGGGTTATCTATTGGATGTAGTGTTCCTCAAATCACATGCTACTCACTAAGCCTTGCAATTTAATTGGGATAAGAACCATTCAGATATTCATCTGCAGCCAACTGTTTTGGGGTGTTTGCCCCTCATTATTGCGGAGTAGATACTGATTGGCTAGGTGAGAGGCTCTAAGGGTAGTTTGAAAGGAGTAATGTTTCTCAGTAGGTAGAGGCACCATGTAGGTGTGTGGGGGACTCTACGTCACCATTAGATCTGTTCCACTACAAAGGTACTAGTTGCGGGGGCTTAAGTTTACAACTGAAGGCTTCCATACACATTAAGGAAAAGGTAGCTGAACCTGCCTACTGATTGTCTAGTAGGTTTGAAGGTCTCCTGATGATGTTGAGAGAGACAAGGATCAGGCATGTTGAATTTTAACACCAGACTCTTTCTATGTCTCTAGAAGTAAACCAACAGTAGAGGTGTCTTCCTCTCTTCCTATTAGGAGCACATGTATCCTTGCTCGATGAGGGAATCAGATGAGCCTTTTGGCCAACAGCTATTGAAGGTGCATGGGACCTTCAGTGAGTTATTTTGCTGGTCTTAGTGCCCAATCCTGAATGTTGGAGTCGCTGAACCTTGATGAGAAGCATGGTAGCTCTATAATGATGAATTAAGGAATACAGATATGGGCCTGAGGGCCTGACAAAGAACTTTTTGTAAACTTTTTGTCTAACTTATTCTAGGCTTCGATCACCGAGAGTGGGGGGGTATGAAGTTTCGTTGACACGTACACGAAGATTTGAAAGTCTAGTGTGCGGGCACAGCTCCGTCTGCTCCAGCCATGTTGACACGTCGGTGTTGGGAACGATGATTGGCTTTTTGGCACGGATCCCGTTACATAACTGTTCCTTAGTCTCGGAGGAAGGTTTCAGGGCTGAAGTCATAAAAGGCAGAAGAAAAGCAAGTCTTTGTTTCAGCCTCGGAGCACCTGCAAGATTGCACCGAGAAATATTTATTTTGATGTCAACTCAGAGAATGCGCCTTTAAACCTGGACAAGGAGTTGAGTTAGGCCATTTGATAAATTATACAAAATATAACAGGAGGTAATGGTTTAGGTGCTCACCTACATGTATTGAATTCACCACACGTCCACGGATAGTTAGGATTTCCTCCAGTGTGCACAGGATAGCTGTCGGTTCTCCAGCAGTACAATTCAAGGTGCCTACAGACAGGTTCATTGGAGAATCACATGGGCACCACGTTCCAAAAAACACCTAAAAAATATGATTAAACTCTTTATTGGAAGGTATACTAAACAATATTAAAATATAACTTATTATTATAATATTAAATTATTATTAATAATTATTTAGTGCATTAAAAAAATGAATATTTTTCCCCAAAATGCAGCCAAAAAGGCCCTGAAATATGGTACAAACCACCTCTGTATATGTGGGGATAGTGCTTAGGAAGAAAATAGGGTAATCAAAAAATGTAGAAGAGGTATTTTCGTTTTAGGGGTTTAGTGATCCTATGGTATAAAAAAAAACGTACCCAATCCAACGCCTATAAATCTGATTTTAATCCTACCTATAAAAAGATGATCAGGAAAAGCCCCGATAAGGACGCCCCTGCAAAACCTACCCTCAGTAAATAAATAAAAAGTTCTCTATATACTATATCCCCAAAAAAAGACTTTTACATAAAAACTTTCCCAAAAAAGTGAATTTTCCCAATTTGACAAATAAATTACCCAAAACATATAGTTTTAAAACCCAAAAAATAGGATAAGCCGGCACCTACAGTAAAAAAAATCCAAAAGTCTTTATTATATTCAAAAATGAACAAACAACACTCGCTTACGCGGTTTAAGCCTTAGCGGCCCTTATTCCCAGTATACCGGATTATCCTATTTTCTTTTCCACTTGGTGGGGCAGTTTGGCGCTGGGCCTCACCTGAGAACTCCTACATTGTGATACATTAAAAGGGTTTTCATACAAAAGAATAGCTTTCAAAAAGTAGGGGGGCACAAATGAAGACATTTTTTAAATATATTGTTTGTTTTTTTGCTTGTTAAGGAGCTAAAAATGATTTTATACCCTTTTGAGAGCTTTCTAGTTTCCCCAAGTGCCGTCCCATGTATCCTTCTCCCCTGCTATTTGGTCATCTGATAGAGGAGTGACATCATTTCCCCCAAAGGGAGCGCTGGCAGTGTGGGAAAACTTGTGTGTTTCTGATCTTTAGACAAAAGACAGTAATTACTGTTTACATTAGTTCAAAAGCCTCTCCGGACCTCAGAGAAGGTAATCTATTTAATCTAGATTTAAACGGGAGAAGTCTGAATACACGGAGCTAATATGAAAAATTACAGACAGCTTGACCAGAAAGCGACAGAGCAAAGCAGCATTATTTCATTCATGTATCCCATGAAACTTTGAGATGAGACAACCCCTTTAACCCTTTTTTGAACCCTAAACTGAATCTGTAAGGTTGAGTTTCCCTGTTACAATTCCCCTTCATTCTCCCTTAAAAAGAGGGTAGGAGGAATTTCAAGTGGTCCTAAACTTGTTTTTGCATGGTGCAGGCTCAGATGTTGTGCCCACACATGTTACAGTGGGACCCGGTTTGTATTTTTGGGAGTTTTGCTCAATCTCACCTTTTACCCCCAAACCTTTCTACAAAAAGAGACAGCAAGTCTGTAGCATCTGGGTGGTTAACAGAGAAAGGGACCCTTCCTTCTGCCCCCCAATTGGACACCCGGTAAAAGGATGGTAAGCACCCCCCCTTTGTTCCCAATGGCCCTTGATACCAAATAGTAACATTAAAACATGATTTTTTAAGTGCCAATTATGATATATGGGTACAAGGAGGGTCCGCGCAATCAAACTAAAAAAAATTCCTAGGTAAATCAAAACCCTCCCTATTTTTGTGTTTGGGCATTTAGGAGCTCAGGGCATAAACCCACAGCTGAGGCATCCACTTCTATATGGGCCACCTAAAATCAAACCAACAATTTGGATAAACTGATGGGTGCCCAAAAATTTCCCTCCAGCATAGAAAATTTGTCAAGACCCCCATCCCAATTGTCGTGAAAAATGACATCTTGACCAGTACCAGCACAGATAAGATCGGTTTTATGGGGGTGGCCGGGGGTTCCACCATGGATTTGATTTTTGGGGGCCCCACCAGGGGACTTGGTTTTTTTGGGGGCCCCACCGTGGACTTGGTTTTTGGGGCCCACCAATGAAGCTGATTTTTTGGGGCCCCAAACCGTTGAGTTGATTTTTGGGGGTCCCCCCTTGGATTTTAATTCTGGGGGACCCCCAGGGGATTTTAATTTTTTGGGGTCCTCCAGCATAAAGGGACCCCCAGGGGGGTTGGCTTTTGGGGGCCCCACCAGTGGGGGTTGTTTATTTGGGGGGCCCACTAGTAGATTTAAATTTTTGGGGGGCCCCCCAGTAAAATTTAATTGTGGGGGGCCCCCACCAGTGTTTTTTAATTCTGGGGGCCCAGCAGTGGATTTAAAATTCTTGGGGGCCCAGTGTAGATGTTTTCTTGGGTCAACCAGTGGAGTTGATTCTTGGGGGCCCACCATGGAGTTGTTTTCTTGGGGCCCACCGGTGGAGTTAATTCTGGGGGCCCAGCAGGGAGTTTTTCGGGGGCCCCAAACCGGGTAAAGGGTTATTTTTTGGGGGTCCACCAGGGGGTTTGATTTTGGGGCCCCACATAGTGGATTTTGATTCTTGGGCCCCCCCAGGGGAGTTGACTATCGGGGCCCAGCAGTGGAGTTAATTTTTGGGGGCCCCCCCATGGAGTTGACTCTCGGGGCCCGGGCAGTGGTTTTTTAATTTTCTTGGGGCCCCCCAATGGATTTTGATTTTGGGCCCACATAGTGGAGTTGTTTTTGGGGCCCACCAGTGGTTTTTGATTTTGGGGCCCCACCAGGGAGTTGTTTTTTGGGGCCCACCATGGTTTATCTGGGGGCCCCAGCATGGGGTTAATTTTTGGGGGGCCCCCCCAGTGGAGTTGATTCTTTGGGCCCACATAGTGGATTTTTTTTTTCTTGGGCCCCACCAGGGAGTAATCTCGGGGCCCACTCTACACCTACTGCACATGAATCTTGCACTCTTCCTCCCTTTCTCTTAATTTCTTCAGGCCTGCCATGCCCAGGGGGACCCAGCGTGGGTTCCCTTTTTTCCCCGGGGGAGTCTGAGCCGGATAAGGTATTTTTTTCCCTTTGAAAGTTTTTGGAGAAGGTTTTTGATGGAGAAAACCCAACAACTCCGCCTCCTTGAATTGAAAACCCAAAAATTTTGTCAAAGGCCCCTGCGGAGCCTGGAGCTTGGACCTGGGGGGGTCCTGAGCAACTAATGCCCAATCCCAGCCCAGTCCTACCGGTGGGCCCCCTGGGTTTTCCCCCAAAAGATGGATGACATCTGACACAAAATGGGAAGTTTAAGAATGTGAGGAATTCTGTGACTCAACAGTAAGATTTATTGCAGCTTATCTCTGAGGCAGAACACTTAATGCAACATTGAAAAGCTGCAAGTGGAAATTTTCTCGGGGAAAATTAGACCCCAGGTTTGGGGTTTTTGTAATAGTGCACCCCAGGGAGGAGGGGGGACCGGACATCAGCTACACTGTGGATAGCCCTACCAAGAAAACAGAAGAAACAAAATCTGTGACTGCAAGGTGCACAGCAAACCTGCAAAATCACATTTTGGGCCCATGTTCTGACCCCTTCTCTTCCTCAGTACGTACCCCAGACCCAAAGAAATTCCAGACTGGCATTTAAGATTAGTCTCACATCTACAGCAGAGGCTTTGTTTCAAACTATGGATATGGAAATTAGGATAATGACGCTTGGGGGGGAGGGTAAAACGCTGACCCCTTGGGGGAAAGGAAAAATGACCGACACTTTGGGGGGATCAAATGACGCTGACACTTGGGGGGGGAAAAAATGAGCTACAATTGGGGGGAATGGTAATGACCTGACACCCCCCTTTGGGGGACAAGGGGTAATGACGCTTTACAATTGGGGGGCAGGAAAATGACGTGGGCACTTGGGGGGAAAAGGGTAATGATGACCCCTTTGGGGGGCAGGATAATGACCTGACACTTGGGGGGCAGGGTAATTTATGTGACACTTTTGGGGGAAAGGGTATTTAACCCGACCCCTTGGGGGGGGGGATTTAAAACCGTACCCCTTTGGGGGGCAGGATAATGATGCTGACACTTGGGGGGGAGGATAAAGACAGACACTTGGGGGGCAGGGTAAAAGACGTTTACACTTTGGGGGGGAAAGGGTAATTTAACCGACACTTGGGGACAGGATAATGACCTGAACCCGGGGGCCCGGATAAAGAAGCTGACACTTGGGGGACCGGATAATGACCTGACACTTGGGGGGGCAGGATAATGACGCTGACACTTGGGGGGCCGGATAATTAACCTGACCTTGGGGGGAAAAGGGAAATGACACTTGGGGACAGGATAATGAGTGCCACTTGGGGGGCAGGGTTTAAAGAACCCGACACCTTTGGGGGGGGGGATAATGCCCGACACTTGGGGGCAAAGGGTAATGAAAACCCGACACTTGGGGGGCCGGGAAAACGCTGACACTTGGGGGGGAGGGGTACTGACACTTGGGGGGCAGGGAAAACTGGGCCTGACACTTGGGGGCAGGATAAAGGGCTGACCCTGGGGGGCAGGAAAAACCCGACCCCTCTGGTGGGAAGGATAATGAGCTGACCCCTTGGGGCAGGATAATGACCTGAACTTGGGGGGGGGGATAATTTACGCTGGGCATTGGGGGGGGGACCCGGAAAGGGGCCCGGATAATGACCTGACATTGGGGGGGCAGGGTAATGGGCGCTGACCTTTGGGGGGGGATAATGACCCTACACTTTGGGGGGGGGTATGAGCTGACACTTGGGGGGGAAAAGGATAAGAAGCTGAACTTGGGGGGGCGGATTAAAAACCTGAAATGGGGGACAGGATAATGAAGCGACCCCTTGGGGGAAGGAAAAATGACAATGAAACTTGGGGGGCAGGATAAAGACCCTGACACTTGGGGGGCAGGAAAATGACGCTGAAACTGGGGGGGCAAAGGGTTTAAAGACGTGACAAATTTGGGGGCAGGGTAATTGACCTTTACACTTTGGGGGGGGCAGGATAATGACGCTGACATTGGGGGGAAAAGGATAATGACGGGGACACTTGGGGGGGCAGGAAATTTTGAACGGGGGGAAAACATGGGGGGCAGGGTAAAAGACCCCTGAATTGGGGAAGGATAATTTATGTGACACTTGGGGACAGGGGTTTAAAGACCCTGCACTTGGGGGACAGGATAAAAGACGCTGACCCCTTGGGGGGGCAGGATAAAAGACGCTGACATTTTGGGGGGGGGGGATAATTAACCCGACATTGGGGGCAGAAATGACGCTGACCCCTTTGGGGGGCAGGAAAAAGGGGCCCGACACTTGGGGGGGCCCGGGAAAAAGACGGCCACACTTGGGGGGGCGGGGTAAAGGGCGGTAAACTTGGGGGGACCGGAAAATGACGCTGAAATTGGGGGGAAGGATAAGACGGGGGGCATTGGGGGGGGGCAGGATAATGACGCTGACACTTGGGGGCAGTGCAAATGAGACGGTATACCCCATACTGGGTCTCGGCCAGGGGAGGTGGCAGATATGTACGTGACATACGGGGTGGGTGAGATAGGTGCTCGGGTTGCTATCGGTGGCTGCATTCCTGCGCAGTCAGTACTAGAAATACTGAGAGAAGTTGTGATTTATTACATTAGGGTCGCGCTGTAGGTGGTGTTTCCGGCGCTGATGCTCGTTATGATGCAGTCCTGGCGCTGGAGATGATTATGTAACAAGACATATGGTCGTCCCCTACATGACACAGCCGAGGCCTCAGTCTTTGTGGTTGAGATTAGTTCTGGTGCAGACAATCCTCTGAGCAGTAAATATCCTGGTTGATCTGCACTGATACACTGTAACAGAAGACCTGAGAATGACGGGGGTTTGTACTGAGGACTGTCGGCACAGCTGTGGGGAGTATTCAGTCTCTATGGAAATAAGATTGTTTCCATTTGCTGACAGCAAGAAGAGATCTTGAGATAAAGGGGAACTAATCTATACAGTGCGGATGGCTGTGTCATCTGATAAATCTCCTGACATGTAGAATTGCAGATAGGACTCCTATAGTGACCTGAGGCTGCAGCGGCCCCGGCCTCACCTGCAGGACACACAGGGGTCTGCACAGCGGCCGCTGTTATCAGGACACCCCGAACTGCTGCTCTCCTGATACAGAGCCTGAAGCTCCCTCCAAATATAGCGCCTGCTGCTCCCCCCAATACAGTGCTGCTATTCTTGATACACTGCCCATTGTCTGCTGCTCCCCCAGTACAGTGCCTAAAGCCCCTCCACATCCGGTGCTTGCTGTTCCCCTTTCTACACTGCACACTGTCTGCTGCTCCCCCTAATACAGTGTCTGCTGCTCCCCCCAATACAGTGTCTGCTGCTCCCCCAATACAGTGTCTGCTGCTCCCCCAATACAATGTCTGCTGCTCCCCCCAATACAGTGTCTGCTGCTCCCCCAATACAATGTCTGCTGCTCCCCCAATACAATGTCTGCTGCTCCCCCCAATACAATGTCTGCTGCTCCCCCAATACAGTGTCTGCTGCTCCCCCAATACAATGTCTGCTGCTCCCCCAATACAGTGTCTGCTGCTCCCCCAATACAATGTCTGCTGCTTCCCCAATACAGTGTCTGCTGCTCCCCCCAAAAGTGTCTGTGCTCCCCAATACAATGTCTGCTGCTCCCTCCTCGT
>JAODAL010048023.1:0-29363 GCA_025379985.1 Phyllomedusa bahiana | reverse complement strand
TCCCGAAATAGTAACAATGCAATAATAAAAAATACAGTTAAAGGTGTCCATTTTATTTAAGGATGAGCATTATAATGGAGTGGACATAAGTGTTCTCAGTTAGACAATGCCCCATTTTTTATTATTATACTTTCATGAGAGGAAATACAAAAACCATCAAACCTGAAGGCAAACGGTAAATAATTAAACAGTAACAATTCTGATAATTTCCTGATAAATAATTGAACTTTGCTGAATATCTAAGGTAGAAAAGAAAGAAAAGAGGTTAAAGGAGTTGTCTCCCTCAGATTTACAGAAGCATAAATGAAATACACTGTCCTTCCGGGTTCAACTGACTCATTTGCATACAGCTCCATGTTTCAGGCTTTCATTGCAATTAGATCAGATAGCAAAGCACTTTTCAAACTGCTCTCGAAGGTTTATCTGCCCCAAAACAAAAGCCCAAATTTTACAGTTCTGTTTATTTTAATAAATCAAGTTTTTTTATGCTCAGCAGCATGGACACTCCCTTTGACCTGTGTGATGATGTCACTCACTGTTATCTCTTGAACAAACAGCGGGGGGGAGAATTTTACAGTCTGTTACTGGGGGAAAACTGAAAATAGCCGGGAGGTCAAAATTCACTTGTACTCCTTTGGGAAAACAGAGGAAAAAAGCAAAAATTTTTGGGAAAAATTCTTTATTTTGTTTTCCCAACAATTTGAAAGCTATTCTTTGTAGCGAGACAACCCCTTTAAGCTTTGTTTCTGCAAAGGGTTCCAGAATATGTTGTGCCTACCATTGTCAAAGAAAGGCTCAAAATTTTAAAGGATTTGTTTTTTTTGAAAGGGGAGGCAGTAGAGAAACCCCTGCCATACCATACACATGAGAGAAAAGTAAACCTACCCTTTGGTAAAAACATTTTGGTGTAATGGATATGAAGGACTCCTGATTGCTGACTGTTCCTCGACATTAGATTTTAAGGCAAAGAGGGATCTGATTTTGAATATTTTTACTTGAGACATGAGCTGCTTATTGCAGAAATCTCAAAGGTATGACCAGCTTAATACAACTGCACAATCAGACTAATCAAAGACTGTTTGGCATGTAGCCATGAAAACACATGAGTCTGCATAGGAATTGCACGCTTAAAATGGGGGGTTTTTTTAATCAAATATTTCAAAGTTTTTTTTTACGAACATTTAGATGATTGCAGCAAAAATATTTCCAAAAATACTGTGCCACATAAAAGGCTGGGAAGTAAAATGAGAATACATGGACTAGAGGAAAATGTTTGCAAGTGGGTAAGTAACTGGCTCAGTAATAGAAAACAAAGGGGTTTTGTTTTAATGGAACATCTCAGATGGACCCCTTTTTTTTCTAGTTGGGACCACGTGGTCAGTATTCGCGTTTTTTTTTTTAATGTATACATTAATGACCTTAAAGAAGGATTGCCAGTGAATATAAACCTGTGCAATTATACAAAACTGGTTAAAGAATTAACACAACAGGGGTAAGTTCTATTACAAAGGGATTTTATAATTTGGAGGCCGGGGCAGAGAAGTGAAGATGAGGTTTAAAAAGGATAAATGCAAGGTTTTGCACATGGAAGGAAAAACCTTCAGATTACTTGTTAAAGGGGAAAACGTTGGGTAAAAGTGACTGGAGAAGGATTTGGGGAATTTGGGGACATAAACTTAATGTAGCCCCTTTTTTAATCAGACTATTTTACAAATTTTTATTATGGAACATTTAGATGCATTGCAGCAAAAATATTTCCAAAAAAAGGACATTGTCTTAAATCCGTTGACGTCCATGTGTTTTTTAGTCTTCAGGATCTGGAATAATGTAGCTGTTTCTAGTATGAATTAGCTGAAAGGGATGTTCCGATCACACACATCGATAGCATATCTGTAGGATAGGAAAACAATGTGTGATAGTTGGGGGTCCAATGTCTGGGGCCTGCACTTACTTCAGAAACGGGCCCCAAAACCTCTCCATTGTGAATAAAGAGGTAGTCAGATTGCTGCAACCTTTTCTCTGTTCCAAATGGAGAGGTTCCAAGACCTGTTTTCTAGACATTTGCATATCCCAGCTGAGGGACCAAACCATTAAAATTTATGCCTATCCTATCATAAACCATCAGTTTGTGAGGGGGAAAACCTTTAAGCAAATTTGCCAGGTCCCGGAAAAAAAATTTTGACTTTGACCTGAATTTGTCTTTGAACTGAATCTGTATAATAACACTAATTATAGGGCTCAGGTCAACCAGAGTGGCCCCTTGTTCTGGCTCTTAGAGAATAGACCCCACAACCTTCAAGAAATCCAGATATCCTAATGAGTCATATTTATTGGGGTTTTCTTCATGAGACAACCCCTTACAGTGAACTGAGAATAAACAAAAAATAAAAAAGATCTATCAGTTTAACATGAATACATTCATTTATTAGTTTATATGAATTTTCAAGACATTTCATGCAAAGACGTTGAAGGGAACACAACATTTGGTGAAGAGACTCAATCTTCTCATATCTACAGACCATCTCAGGATACACAGGTAGCAGTTTAACTCTCTTTGTAACACAAGGACAGATTTTCTTTGACTAAATATTCTGAACACATAAGAGATCCCCTGTAAGGCTGCGTAGTACGAAGTAGCATTAAAACGCAGTGACTGATACCATCCAGGCATTTTATACGTGCTCTTTATAATTATATTCCTCAATGGTTAATAAAAGATGGTCCAAGAGGCGAACACCTTTTCAGTTGTCTTTGTAGTAGCACATGCCATACTTTATGTAAAAGGTGCAAAGTTTTAGAGCATTGTCCTATTTATTTCAATGCACCACAGCTTGTGCTAGTAGAAAGGAGACTAAAAAGGCTGCAGAGCTCACAACACCACCCCCTTTCTGTAAATGCTTAATTGGCAGGGGAGCCAGGAGTCTGACCTTCACAGATCTAATAATTCAAAGGTTAGGCATCAGTTTGAAAAGTTTGCATAGCTCCTCTAAAAAAAGAACTTTGGAATACTTGCAATCAGTGAAAATCTTCTTTCATACCCAGGGCTGGGACAAGGTATTCTGGTGCCCTAGGCAAATAAAGGGATTTATGCCCACCCCTCCCCCTCCCAATGTAAAAAATTTATCCCACTCCATACCCAATTTTCCCCCCTTTTTGTTTTAAAAGAATCGGAGCTTAAAGGCATTGCCTACCTTCATCTACCCATCGTCCTGGCCATCTTCATATACAAATGCTGTGGTTGGAAAAAATGCTTTACCCATATCTAACACTTCTTTGCCTAAAAGCTGCATATTGTGTTGGCATCCAACTGAAAAGAACATTAGATAGAATCATTGTTACGGTAGTTCATCCAGTCAGCTGTAATCAACCAGCAATTCCTGTCAACACCTTCTGCATTGTTGGTTGGTTGACGGCATCTGATGGTGTTGTCCTCACAATGTTCCTCTCAAGGTCCTGTTCAGTTGGATACAGGCAAAGTATAAAGTGTCTTAGGACAGTAGCACTTTAGGGTCTCCAAGGAATGTAAGTACAATAATCATTTTTTATCCCCTGCCTGAAGTATCCTTCATCGCCTTATGGATATACAGCGGGATGGACTTTATAAGTGCGGACTTGAAATCATAAAAAGTAAATACGTAAATGATGGGGTTCAGACAGCTGTTAAAAAAATCAAGGAAATTAGCAGTGAACCAAAACATTCTGAATATTTTCCGCCCTAGAAGACAAGGTTTGATGAAAGCCTTAATATGGAAAGGAAACCAGCAGAAGAAGAAGCAAAGAACAACAGCGGCAATCACCTTGAAGGGTTGCTTTCTTTTTGAAAAACTCTGTCTTCTCCTCAACTGTAATGCAACAAGGACGTGACAGATGAAAATGATGAGGAATGGGATCAAGAACATGTACACAAACCTGTAAGATATGGATTTTTGCTTGAAGAAAAAAATTTCCGCTGGCATAAGGGACATTACAGTAGGAGGAATTTTTCAATCTGGGAACATAATAATATTTAAAATTTGGAATGCTGATGGACAAACTCAATAACCAAACAATAACTGAAACAATCACTGCCCGTCCCAGGGTCCGGTGGTTTTGAGACCAAATTGGACACAGGATAGAGACACAGCGATCGACCTATTTTTTGTCACAAACAGTGCTACCGAGAGGCTAAAATACATAAAAAATTTCAGGGTTGGCAAAGTTTTGCACATCGCTTCACCAAATCTCCAATATTCTGCCAGAATAAATCTAATGGAAATTAATGGCATGACCATACAGGATCAAGTCTGCCATCCCAAATTTAAAGGGAACCCAAATAGAATAGACAGTTTTATTCATCCTGAATCCAGCCACCCAGATGACCAGTCCATTCCCGATCGTTCCCAAGATAAAGTTACGGAAAAAGTAAAAAAGTCCTTTTTAAAAACACCTTGTAGACTTCCCATTTCCCCTTTTACCGGTGTTCCTCCTCTGTACTGTTTGTGCAATATTCATCAGTTTCCATCTCACGTCACCAATACAGTTCCCCTAAAGTAAAATAAAACAGTCAATAAAAGTCCTAACATTTTGTATTTGACCCCTCTATTCTTAAAATGATGAAGCTAAACTGAACCATTGGCTTTACCTGTGTAGTTTTCACCGTCTTCACCGTCTATAGGGCTCCAGATGCTCTCCAAGTGGTGAGTACACCTTCCTGCAAAGCACTGGCTCTCTCTCTGCTTTTGTGTTTGTGACTCTCAGCTTTCTGGCTGGACAGATATTTTTATTTAACAATTATAATATTTGATGTAAAAAACCCATTAAACTGTTTCCTATTGGATAGACTGTCAGTAAAGTAGAGGGAAATCTATAATATAAGTGCAGTAATTAGAGGTAATACTAACTGCTATGAAAAATTTATATAAACATCTAAAAAATTGACACTAATTTCCAGTTTGTGTTCTAGATAATGGGTAAAATATGACTATGACAAACACATCAGCTGCTGCAGAACCTTCATTGGAAAAGTAAGTGGGAGACTCTTGTCCATCATTGATTAAATAATATGAAGCACCCTGATCCTTTTGAAAAAATAAGGTTTTATGGTTGCTTTTACACAGTGCGTTTTTTTTTTGTGGGGTGTTTTTTTTACAGAAATGCAAAACATTAAACTACATTTATTGCTGTGCATTTCTGCATAGAAAAAACTGCACCAAAAACACATTGGGCGACATGTCCAAAAATTTCCGTTGCTGCAGCAGTTTTTGGGTGCATTTAATCGATGTAAAGTGCGCCTGAAAGTAAGATCCTTTCAAAAATCTGGCGTCTGGTCTACCTTGCATAATAAACTTAAAGGGGTTTTGCCACAATCTCATTTCATACCTCCTGTATCCAGGTCTTCAGCTCTGTGTGCTTAGAAGGGGGCGTGTGTGATTTGTTTGAATTGCATTACATGTGACCCAGCAGGATGACTCACCAGGTTTTTTCCTCCCCTCTTAGTAAAAAAAAGGTCTGTTTATGTTATAGAAATTGTAAGTAGCTACACTGTAGCTCAGAGGAAAACATTTTTGCTTTACAGCACAAGGGTCCTAGGTTCTAATCCCTGCAGGAACTTAACCTGTGGATTTTTTTCTCCTCTCTATCAATGCACTTACCTCATAAAGGTTTGTTTTTTTTATTTGCACTGTTTGACTTATTACTAACTAGTCCAAAGGACAGTTATAAAAAGTAAAAATGGCGGACCCGGCGCACGTGGAATGTAAAATAACTAGAGCCGTGATAATGGCTTAGTTAAAAAAGTGTCTTTATTCTTAAAAATGTAGGGGTATATGACCCTCACACTATTAAAAACAGAGGAACGATAAAACCCAACGCGTTTCCTGCCGTAAAAACGGCACTTTCTAAAGGGTATACTGTAAAAAGACTACTGTGGTATTTAAATAGATGTTATTTTTGATAGGTTAACGGGAAACCGTCAATCAGCGTATCAAAGGAGCCAACTATTGGATGAGTTTGTCAATCAGAGTCATCCGTGACAGGTTTCATAGTCGAGAGATAGTCGGCTGGCTTACATCAATCAGCAATACGGGTATTGGTTTCCACAGCACTGGAGACCTCCGGGGAGAGCTCCTAACGGCTGAAGAGATACTGTTTATATTATCTTTGCATATATTTTAAGCTACACATTTTTTATGAAGTAAAAAACACCTGAAAAAAACATGAAAAATGAAAATTTAAAAAAAACATTCTAATAAACACAATATTCGTGGTAATGATACTTGAGACAAAAAAAAATGAAAAATGCACTTTCTTTACTATAAAGTACTGCTGTTTATACTTGTTGAGAATTATGTTTGGTTTATTAAATAAAACTATTAGTTAATATTTTATTGTGTATTTATTCTTGTGCCTGGTAAGACTAAAACCGGGTCGATGTGATAAAAACTAGGTAAAAAACAGTAGTTCATAAGTGTTGAGCTTGCTATTATTTGGACCAATGAAAATACTGGCGGGCGTTATAAGCCACCTATCACGGAAGAGCTACTTCCTATGTAATCAAGCATAACTACATATTCACAGTGCGAAAGTCAAGGAAACTGATAGAGATTGTTAAGCCAATCAGAATCGGGCGGGCGTTATGAATTGGCCAATGGTAAAGAGAGCTACTCTCTATGAGAATTAACATGGGAAAAGTTGAAGGCACTTGTATGTGTAAAATAATAGATTCCACGAATAGATTCCATACATTGCAAAAAAGGGAAATGTTTTGGATTTACAGACTAAAGACACTGCAACCTAGGGGTCTAAATGACATGATGGAACTCATACGTTGAAACTGTCATGTACGCTCAAAACTCGGAGGGTCCATGTGTTTTATATGCTATTAGAAATCATAATATATCGAGCCAAGACTAGTTTCCATCAAGAGTAGTTCTTTTATTGTACGGTCCTAATACTATGGTTCCCGACAGACCATGTTAGTTCTTTATCTACAAGCCTTTATACTCAGTTATTATATGTACTCCCATGGAGAGTAGCTCTATCTACTATCGGTCACTTCCAAACCTGTTACACTTAGATTGGTAATTCACTTTGTTACTAGATCGATGCCCTGTTCATTTTCCATGTTATTCTTCATAGCGAGTAGCTCTCTCTACCATTGGCTAGTTTTTAGAACTAGCTTCATTCTGATTGGCTATTCAGTCTGTCACTTGACGAGCCCCCTGTTCATTTCCCCATATTATTTTACATAGAGAGTAGCTCTCCTTACCATTGGTCAGCCCCCCAAAACCCCGCATCACTCTGATTGGTTATCTAGTTTGTCAATCGACAAGCGCCTTGTTCATTTCCCCATGTTATTTTACATAGGGAGTAGCTCTCTCTGCCATTGGCCAATCCGTAATACCCGCTCTTCTCTGATTGGCTAAATTATTTTACACATACAAGTGCCTTCAACTTTTCCCCATGTTTAATTCTCATAGAGAGTAGCTCTCTTTACCATTGGCCAATTCATAACGCCACCCCCCCGATTCTGATTGGCAAATAACAATCCTCTATCAGTTTTTCCTTAACTACGCACTGTGAATATGTAGTTATGTATGATTACATAGGAAGTAGCTCCTTCCGTGATTGCCTGGCTTATAACGCCCGCCAGTAATTTCATTGGTCCAAATAATAACAAGCTCAACACTTATGAACCACTGTTTTTTACCTAGTTTTTATCACATCCACCCGGTTTTAGTCTTACCAGGCACAAGAATAAATACACAATAAAATATTAACTAATAGTTTTATTTAATAAACCAAACATAATTCTTAACAAGTATAAACAGCAGTACTTTATAGTAAGGAAAGTGCATTTTTCATTTTTTAGTCTCAAGTATCATTACCACGAATATTGTGTTTCATTAGAATTTTTTTTATTTTCATTTACATGTTTTTTCAGGTGTTTATACTTCATAAAAAATGTATGCTTAAAATATATGCAATAGTATAATATAAACAGTATCTCTTCAGCCGTAGCGAGCTCTCCCCGGAGGTCTCCAGGCTGTGGAAACCAATACCCGTATTGCTGATTGATGTACCGCTGCTCCAATCGTATACCGACACGACTATCTCTCGACTATCGAAAACCTGTCACGGATGACTCTGATTGACAGCTCATCCAACTAGTCGGCTCCTTTGATACGCTGATTGACGTTCCAGTTAACCTATACAAAAAATAACATCTATTTAAATACCACAGTAGTCTTTTCTACAGTATTACCCTTGAGAAAGTGCCGGTATACGGCAGGAAACGCGTTGGGTTTTATCGTCCTCTGTTTTTAATAGTGTGAGGGTCATATACCCCTACATTTTTAAGAATAAAGACACTTTTTTAACTAAGCCATTATCACGGCTCTAGTTATTTTACATTCCACGTGCGCCGGGTCCGCCATTTTTGCTTTTCATAACAGTTTTCATCCGGCGTTCCCCTGAACCCCGGAATCCATTGGACCAGTGGCAGCCGTGACACGGGCTACGGCATCCAAAAGCCCCGCAAGCGCATATGAGAGTTGTGCCTCTATATTACGAGCGCAACCTCAGAAGGTAAGCACATATACCTATTTTCTTAACCACCATTTTGACCTACTTCACTATTGTGCGCCCCCTTTGTCCCCCCCCCATTTTTCTCTTTCTGATCGATTAGTCCAAAGGACAGGAATAGAATGACAGCACCCGTGGTTTGAACACTCAGTAGCTACCTGAGAAGAGAGGTGATGTTTGAGCATGTCTGACCAGATCTAAAGAGCTTTCCTCACCGGTCGTATCCCCTGGAGAGGAGCTGTACAATATGGATCACTAAAGGAGCAGCTAAAACAAAAACGGTGCAGAATTTTTAATAATGATGAATGGTGAAAGTGTTTATTATTTAATTTACAAACTTCCCACGTCAATTTTACTTTGTGGCAAAACCCTTTTAATGCGCCTGGATTAGATTATCACCAGAGACTAGTTTGGCTGATGAGTCCAGCACTAAAGTTAAAATAACAGTACAGATTTTTTCAAGGTTTAGAAAAACATGACTACTTTCTTTCAAAAATAGCACCTCCCATGTCATAGGATTTAGGTATTGCAGCTCAGCCCCATTCACTTTATTAGAGCTGAACTGTAATACCAAGTGCTAAATTTGAAAGAAAGCAGCTATGTCTTTCTAGTCTTGGAAAACCCCTTTTTAGATGCTGGAGGCACCAACTTATCTCCCAGTTCTCCTTTTATGTTAACACTGTAATTTCTTGTCTGACAGCCAATCAAAAAGAACTTTATCAAACACATTTCAGTCCCTCTTTTTTTGAGAATAAACATTATTACACCAAAGATACGTGGTTAGATCCTGCTTCTATTAATACTTCTAAAAAGAACACTATGAATAACTGTTTGTTACACAATAACGAAACAAAACTGTAAATGTTTTAAAACATGTCTTTATTTCAAAATTGTAACATTTTCTCATTCTAAAATATGTAAATATCTATAATAAGTAAACATAACACTATTATATAACCTTAAAAAATTATGTACAGGACTTAATTTTGCCCTAGGCAAATAAGGCATAAAGGCCCCCACCATAGAAGATTCAGCCCAGTTCAAACCTCCTTGCACACCCTTTTCTGTCTGCTATCATATCTGCTGGTAACATGTTATTGAGCAGGAAAAGCTAAGCAAATTGATTTTGTCCTGGGGTGAAAGATTAAGCAGACATTTTATTTTATTCATTTACATCCCTGCATATTCTGGGATAACAAGTCCAGGAGACAGGCATATCTGTGATTGACAGCCATCTCTGTATGCACACTCATACAAAGAAGGCTGGTAATCACTGATAACCCCACCCACTGGACTCCTTATCCCAGAGTAAGCATGTATTTAAATGAAGAAAATAAAAATTCTGCTGATTTTTTCCTCACTTAACAATTTATCAATCTGCTCAGCATCTCCTGTTCTATAACATGTTTCCAGCAGACCAGATAATATCTGTAATGTGACTGGTCCCCTTTAAATACGGCTGAGATACAATGCCAGATATGACTTATGGAAAATAATGACACTATTTCTACAAAACAGTAAATCTGATCTTGTACAATTCCTTTCAGCAGAGGTGTAACTTAAAGGGGTTGTCTCACTACAAGGATTGCTTTTTTTGTTAAAAATCTTGCAAAAACAAGTCACTTTGTAATATTTGTCCATTAACAGTGTCCTACCTATTCCTAGATATCCTCTCTTGTATGGGCTGCATCAGCTCCTCAGGTCCCTATAGCTACAGACCTGTTTGATCTTCCCTGATAGGCTGCCAGCACTGGTTGCTATAGCTACAGACCTGGATTCTACTGCAGCCTAGTAGAAGCCAGTAAACACGCCCCTGAATTCAAAGTGAAACCAAGAAAACAGGACTGAGGTAAGATGAATCAACGTAGTGAGACAACCCCTTTAAAGCTCTGAGGCCCCAGTGCAAAATTCATAAACAGGCCCCCATCTGCCATGTGCCATTTAAAATATTGGTATCTCCTTATGGGGTAGAGGGGCCTTTGAGCCCGCTAAGGCTACCTCTGCACCTCCTATAACTACTCCCCTGCCTTTCAGGTTATCTAGGTTAACGTACTATGATAATACAGAAGACAAAGATTTTCTTATTTTGGCAACTCAGGGGTTAGAAACTCATTCTGATTTTAAAAATATTGTGTTATGTGAGTTTCTTCTCACTTGGTTGAACTGTATGGGCATTTTTTTTTTCTTTCAACCATAATAACTATGTAACTTTTTAAACATTGTTCAAAGAAAAGAACAAAAAGTTCTCCTTCCAACAACATTTATAACAGCGACTCATGGTTTACCGTATTTAGCATTATGGTGGCCTGACTGACCCCACAGTTTAGGTCCGACCTCTCACTGAATAGTTTCTCCAACATGGTCGGTATGGACTTCACAAAGTTTTTGTGAAAATCTTGGGACAACAAAATGTAAAGAATGGGATTGACACAACTACTGAAGTAAGCCAGGCTGACAGATACTTCTGTAATGGCCACATCTATCTCCCAGTATCTCTCAGTGATTGTTACTAACGGCCAGGTGTTGTAAGGAAACCAGCATATGAAGAAACTTACGATGACGGTGGTGATGACCTGAAAAGGCCGTCGACCCTTTTTTAATGTTCTAATTGTTCTCAATTCCAAAAACAGTAGTATGTATGATAGGAGAATAATAGTGAAAGGGAAGGCAAACATGCTGATATTGTTAGTGATGAACATCGCGTTTCTTTTCTTTCTCTGGTGAATTTCATGAAATTTTATGTATTTTGGGTTGCATTCTGTGATGGAATCAAAGGCATGATTAAATATCAGATAAGGGATACTTACAAGAAGACTCAACAGCCAAATAAGTAAAGCAATGATCGTAGCCAGTCGAGGGGTTCTGTGAAGTTTGGTCCATATTGGCCAAAAAATAGAGACACATCGATCAATGCTGATGACGGTCATAAAATACACGCTACATAACATATTTATGAACAAAATAGTAATACCGGTTCGGCACAAGATATTATCAAAAGCAATATCCCAGAACAAAACCCATTCTGAGATACGCAAGGGAAGAGATATACAGGTGATGAAATCTGCAATGGCCAAGTTGAGGAACCACACGGCGTTGACGGTCCTAGT
This sequence comes from Phyllomedusa bahiana, assembly GCA_025379985.1. NCBI lineage: Eukaryota > Metazoa > Chordata > Amphibia > Anura > Hylidae > Phyllomedusa > Phyllomedusa bahiana. The sequence continues at coordinate 17,694 of JAODAL010048023.1, read as the reverse complement.
TCTGAAACCAGCAATCCAGATGACCAAACCGTTTCCAATGACACCCAAAACTAAAGTGATGCTGTACCATATGATGCACATTCTTCGCATGTGACAAAACATATGACATTCAGGTTCTGTATTATATGGGCTACTGTCGTTTTCTTCAGTGTAGTCGAAGATGCCATTATTATAATTCCTGTGACATAAGTTACAAAAATATATTATAAAACAAATAGAATGTTACCACAGAGTCATTATAATATCTCTTCCGAACTTTTAGATTCATTAAGTTATTTGTATAAGTAAACGAGAAAATGTGAGATATTGCCACTCAAAAGTCTCTAAAAGTGAACATGACTGGTTTTGTATGTGAGGAGACAAAGGAGCGCTGAAAAATATAATTTTCTATTGTTTGATTGAGTAACTTGGTGTAAAAAATCTTAAACTGCTGCCAGCACTCACAAAAAGAGAGACTGTGAATCCTGCATCCCCTATCCCGTTTTATTGAAAGCCCCTGACCTTTAGAAAAAGCCTGTGAGTCCTGCCTTCCCCAAACTACTTAAAGAGAGACCTGTGAGCCCTGCTTCCTCTGTCCACCTATAACGAAAGTCTCTGAATTCTGCTTCCCCTGTCAACTTTTAGAGAAAGCCCATGAGTCCTGCTATCCAATCCCATTCATGGAAAAGATTGTGAGTCCTTTCATGGGCACTCCTGCGACCTTCACACCAGGTTGCAGGCGCACCCATGTCCCAGTGGTGAGTGGTGCCGTGACTCACGTGTCAGGCCATGAGCGTGCTCACTACTCTGGTCCATCCGATAGCTACTCACCTATCCTCTATTCTGCTGATATCTCTGTCTGCTTATGCACGTTTTTCCGCTCCCTAGGGCACATACGTGCTAGCTCTGTTAAACTTAAAGGGCCAGTACACCGGTGATTGATGATAACCAGACGCTGACCCTATTTAACCCTACCCCTTCCTGATTTCCTTGCTGGATCTTTAGTGCCTTTGAGCCTACTAAGAAAGTGTTTCCTGAATCCTTGCTAGTGTTTCCATGTACCATACTGTTTACCTCCGTCCCTCGATCACAAACCTCTGCTGCCTGTCCTGACCTTCCTGCTCGTCCCCGACTATGAGTTGGCCTTACGATTCTGTACCATGCTATGTATCGGCCACCACCATAAGCAAGTTGCATCAGGGGTAGCCGTCGCAGCAGGCCCAACCTGCATTGTGGCTGGCTCTGATGAATACCAGGACCTACTTAGATTCCAGTCTCAGTTGTGGCTTTCAGTGGTCCAGATGATTCACTCTCCATAACCCTTACAGATCCGGCCATGGATCCCGCCAAAGTGCCTCTGCTGAGCGTCACTGACCTAACCACCATCATGGCCCAGCAGTCGCATACGATTGTGCAGCAAGAGCTGCAACTTAACCAGTTGTCCACCATGATGCAGCAGCTCCTCACCACTCTGCCGCAGCCGTTTACCGTGGCTCCCTCTGCATCATCGGCTCCTGCATTGTCTGTGGGCCCTAGGCTATGTCTGTCTATGCTGACGAAGTTCGATGGGGACCCTAAGGCGTGCAGGTGTTTCATCACCTATGTGGAACTGATGGGCATCCAGTTTCCTACCAAAAGGTATAAGGTGGCTTTCATGGTTAGCTTCCTCTCCCTGGCCTGGGCTACTCCTCTCTGGGACAGAGATGACCCGATCACGGCCAACCTCACCACGTTACTCGGTGAGTTACGGCAGGTTTTCATCCAGGTCTCACCTTTCTTAGCTTACTGACACTATTCTATTCTGCTTTGTTTTTCTATATTTTTCTGTATGTGACAGCAAAGCATCATCTGCTTTTTTCCCCAAAAATTTTTGAAAATAAGGATCGGCACTTAGTTATTATGGAGCTACTGTTAATGGAAATAGGTAAAAGAAACTTCTAAATATGCCCCATTGTGATCACTTCAAGAGGAATCTACAAAATGTAGTATTATTGATTAATGCTAAATAGAAATAATACAAATATTACCTATAACTATCTGAATTGTTTTGTAGAGTGTCATTATTCAGATCCATTCTGGCTTTTCTTGTCTTTCCAGTGGCTGTATACTGAAAACCTAAAAGAATATCCAAACATTTAAAGCCTTGTACATACAGACATGCCCTGAGGTTCTGCTAGGTGCTGCAATTAAAAAAGCTGGAAAACGCAGATTGGAGACTATTGTGCACTACAAGAACTCCAGCAAAGGCTGAATCCTAAGGGGTCAGTAGGAAATATTTTTCATGCCCTAGAGTCAATAGTAATTGCTAGATAGATTTGGAGCCTCTTACCACAATGGAATGAGTACATATCATTTTAAAGTCCAACTTGTTGCACTTTTGTTCCTCCGATAGAAGAGTTCTTTCAATCACCATAGACATTAGACTAATGATAGACTCTATTAAAATCATCTAAATGCTAAAAATGTAATATTCTGTGCTAGCAGGAGCCATCAGCTTGTCAAGATTACATTATGGTCAGTTAAATGGGCCTTAGTAGGATTCTCAATGGTAAGGAAAGCATGGCTGCTTTCTTCCAAAAACAGCACCCCACCTGTCCCCAGGTTGTGTCTGGTATTTTAGCTTAGCAAAATTAACTTTAATGAATATGAGTTACAATACCAGACACAACCAGGTGTGGTGATGTTTTTGGAGGAATCTATCCATGTTTTTCTTAAAGGGGTTGTCTCAAGTCATTAGCATATGACATCAATGTTATATAGGTGCAGCTCCTACATCTGGGACACGCACCTAACTCGAGTATAAGCCCCTAAACCTCTCCATGCTGTATGGAGAGGTGGTCAGGACTCTCCAATCGAAATCAGTGGGAGTTCCAAGTACAGCTGAGCAAACCACTAAGAGAGAGAGGTTTTGGAGCTCGTTCTCGAGATAGCTGCGGGTCCCATGTTTGACATTATTGCCATATTCTAGTGAAGTGCTATTAATGTCGGAAGTGAGAAAACTGATTTAAATCTTTGATTTTTTTTTTTAGTTTTTCTATGACATAAATAACAAAGACACCCAGCCATACACAAAGCTCAACAATTAAACAAAAAAACTTTCTCAGTAGGAGGCCATATAAAGCCCAGTGCTACATGACAGTAATTGCACAGGTGCGGATACTGATGAACAATTGCTCACACATCCATCTACAAAGGGGGCAACTGGTTATTAAAAAACTGCACAGGAGATAAGAACCAGTTCACACCAGTATGCAAAAATGCCACAGTACCATATAGGGGAGTTTAAGACAAATAACATATGAAATTTAAATTGTCCATTTTACTTTTTCTGATATTTCTTGTCTTCTTGGGGTGCCATATTATTTAGTACTAAGTAGATGTACAAGGTTCTAGTCAACAATGGGGTTCTATTTAATGCAATATCCATAAGTTATATGCTATGATGCACTTTTATTTAGAGTCAGAGGAGCCCTAATCTTTCCCTAACTTATCCTGCCTAAGCAGAGAAACTAGCCCAAAAAGGGTGACCCCCACCCATGTTCTTTATCCTGACCAAACCCTGGCCAAACAGAGAGCAACCAGACGAATGACAAACAGGAACAGATGTAACAGAAAACAAATAAGAGCAATGTGAGAAAGGCTGGAGTCAAATCAGGAGATCACGCAATACCGAGTCAGCAGGCAGGAGAATAACCAAATATATAAGCCATAGTCCAAGACCAGAGGAAATCCAACAACATAGCAAATGCACAGGGACAAGAGCCAGGGTACAAAAAGCAATCACAGGCATAGACAGAAGAAACAGGAAGGTTTAAATATCCTCCTCCAAAGAGGGATTGGTCCAGGTACTTAACCATTATGGATACATACAGAACACTGGCTGAGGCTGGAAAGAGACCAGAAACTGTTAAAGTGGCATACACACATTAATAATATTTAGGGTCACATTTATAAAAACTGTCTAAGACTTTCTTTGATGCCCATAGCAACCAATCAGAGCTCATAGCAAACAATCAGAGCACATAGCAACCAAGGAAAGCTACCCTTTCATTTGTTCAGCGCATTATATGAAATGAAAGGGGAGCTCTGATTAGTTGTTAAGGGCAACAAAGAAACTCTTAGACCTAGACAGTTTTCATATATGTGACCCTTAATTTAAATTTCCTAATAAATAACTTAGATAATACAAATTTATACCATATGGATGAGATGTTATAGAAGAAAAGATCTTCTTAACTTACAAAACGTTTCTTTATCTGTACCTGGCACTAAACTATAGGAAGCTGTATTATAAGCGGTAACACCCAAGCCCTGGTGACTTAGGGGCTAAGGGGTCCTAAGGACTCTGTGCGACATCATTAGACATCAATATTAAAAAAAAGAAAACATGCCTATATGTTTCCTTGGAGCCCATGAACTTGAAGTTACATATCTGGATACAGTAAAATCTATTTTAGATGAACCACTAAAATTATTTAAAAATGGGGTTTAGGGGATGCTCTCCAACAAGCGGATCATTATGCAGAGTATAAGAGGAAACTGAAAATATGTTACAGTCTGGTCTTCTAAAAGAGATGGTCTGTTGAGGAGGTTTCACTGTACATGTAAAAAAGGACGTTTGTGCATGAACAGAATATATAAAGTTCTTGATGTTATGAAACCAATTAATATGTTGATCCATTACCAGTTATAAGGAGATTTCTATGTTTTCCTCTGGATCCTCAGGTTTGTTTAGACACCACAATCCATAAAAAGTAGACCAAGTAGACCATTACGGCTCTTAACTTGGAGTATTCTATATCTCAGAGCCATACTGACCATAGCTTCTTTGACTTCAATGAATTTAGAGATTCTAACCCTTACAGGAGTTGTATAGTTTTGGAAAAACGTGGCTGCCTTCTTTTGAAAACAGCCACTCAACAGTCCACAGTTTGTGCAGTATCCCTGCTCAGTCCCATTCCATTCAATGAAGCTGAGCTGCAATTCCAGGCATAATCCATTGACTGTTTCACTGTTTCTTCATGTTTTCCTGATTCTAAACAACCTCTATAAATTGTTAAAGTCCATTTATACGGGAAGAAAATTGATATCTTACCTTGTATTTCTGAAGACTTGTATGAAAGCTTTACTCTGTCTCTACATCTGGTATTAGAATTACTGAGAATACATGGGATCTCCTGCTTGATCCGTTAGATGTCTCTCGTGGGAGTGCATCCTCATGGCGGTTCATCATTATCTTTGTTGGCGTGACTTATTCAATGATTAGATGTTCAGATAGTGAAACGGTTGAAACTCTCAAGCTTGTTGAAAACAATGACAGAATTTAAAGGGAAGGGACACAAAATTCTACAAGAACAACCGAGCATGGAAGGACACAGTTCTATTCAAGTATCAATCTGTTGTCCTCTGTCTCCCACTTCTCCTTGCATATTATGATGCATGATAATATCTTGCTCATTGCCCCGACCCATGTGGTCAATCACTACACATCACTATAGATGACATGCCCCATTGTTAGGATTGGATATGCATGGGGTTCTGACTGCGACAGCTGTTGTGGATGAGACAGACATCAATGAACTGATGTTAAAGAAATTGCCAAGAAGATAGAAGAGGCAGAATTGTGGGGTATGTTGTTGGCTGTGTATGTATATTGGAGACTTTCCGTTGACCCAAATAAGTCAATTTTAAATTTGGGAAAAACTCTTTTCATGCAACACAAAGTAGCATGGTTCTGGTGTAAAAAAGATAATGGTCCTCTCATTGACTACAGCTATCTTAAAATTAGACTAAAAATACAGCAGATTTATCTTGGTGGCTGTCTGAAAACCTTTTTTAGACTAGTTTAGATTTTTAGACCAACTATAAGTTGTCATACTTTTTATGCCAGAATTTTGGAACATTTTTGGTGTAGAGTGTTGCTTCATGTCCACGTCTACTTTCACACTTTCCCACATCAATGATCTACGGAGCCATGCTCCCATGTCGGAGACGTTGCAAGAAGTGTCTAATATCCATGAAAAAATTGTCATCAACATGCTGAACCCAAAAATGCACCACTTTATGGCCCATTTTAGGACACTTTTCTGTCATAAAATTAGGATTGTTCAATCTAGAGAAAAGATGGCTTTGGGGGGACCTAATAAATATGTATAAATATATCACAGATCAATATACAGATCTCTCCCAAGGTCTATTTATACCCTGGAGTTTATTTATAACAAAGTGGCATTCTCTACATTTATAGGAAAGAAAGTTTCTACGTAAACATAGGAAGGAATTCTTTACTGTAAGAGCAGTGAGACTGTGGGACTCTCTGCCAGAGGAACTTGTCCTGGTGACTTCAGTAACAGAGTTCAAAAAGGGTCCTGGTACATTTCTAGATGTAATAATATAACAAGTTATAGTGACTGGGATTCTGGAGAAGGGTCTGGATACATTACAAGATGTAAATAATATAAACAATTTAAGTGACCGGGATTCTGGAGAAGGATCTGGAAACATTTCGAATGTTAATAATAGAACAAGTTATAGTGATCCATATCTGGAAAAGGGTCTGGATACATTTCTAGATGTAATAATAGAACAAGTTATAGTGACCAGGATTCTGGAGAAGGGTCTGGATATATTTGTAGATGTAATAATATAACAAGTTATAGTAGCTAGGGTTTCGACAAGAATAGGTTCCTGTGAGTGGTCGCTCTTCTCTGGGTGGTTTCTATGCTTTAGGAAGGATTAGCCAGGGAGAGAATGGGGCACCCCTGACACCCGACTGTCACTTAGTTATAGCAATGTGCAGCAGTCACAGTAGTTAGACATCCCAATATAGATAGATATAGATGGCATATTCCATTTTTATACCATTGATATGATTTTCTTGACAAAATTCCCTGCATATTTTACTTCTAGAAATGATTGGGAACATAAAAAGTTATGTTTTTTGGCCATGTAATTTTATTCATCCCGTACACTGAACACCATTGAAGAAAAAAATTGTGCTGTTTTTGATCATTCACTGTTCCCTAAAGATTTGAATAAAAAGTAATCAAAAAGTCGCGAATATCCCAAAAGCATACCAATAACAGCAATCTTCAGCTTGCAAAAAAAATCACCATCACTCCACAGGTGAAAGTACAAAAAAGTTATCGGTCTCAGAAAATGGTGCTGCAACGAAAATTTAAAAACTAGAAAATTTTTTGATTTTTTTTACGGTACTGAAACATATCGAAAAACCTACATGGTTAGTATTGCTTTAAAGAGGTTGTCTCACTAGATTGATTCTTCGTACCTCATCCTGTTTTTTTTGGGTTTCATTTGAATTGGGGGGGCATTTTTAAATGGCTTCCACAGGCTGCAGTAGAAGCCAGGTCTGTAAAAAGCAACCAGTGCGGGCAGCCATCAGGGGGATCAAACGGTCTTTGCTATAGCAACCAGTGCTGGCAGCCTATCGGGAAAGATTGAACAGGTTTAGCTATAGAACCATGCTGGCAGCCTATCAGGGGAACAAACAGGTCTGTAGCATAGAAACCATGCGGCACCTATCGGGATAAGAACAGGTTTGAGCTTAGAACCCATTTTTGGCAGCTATCAGGAGAGATCGAACGGGCTGTAGCTATAGACCTGGGGAGCTTAGTTCATAAAAAAAGAGGGGATATCTAGGAATAGGTAAACATTTAATGACACTTTTGCAAAGTGACTTGTTTTTGCAAGATTTTTAACATCAAAAACACAACCCTTTGTAGTGAGACAACCCCTTTAATCAATCAACCTGCAGAATACGACACCATCATTTATACCGAAGATTAAATCAAGCAAAAAAAACCCCGCAAACATAATAATATGTTTTTTTGTCACATTTGCCCCACAAAAATTTTTTTCATTCCCAGTTATTCTTTGTTACCGTGATTGACATATTAGTAAGTCTTTCTTTTTTTTTAAACAAAAAGGCCTCATAGGGCATGGTTTCGGGAAAGGGTTTTAAAAAACCCCAATCTTAATAATTTAATTTTTTAAGTAGAAAATGTATGGGTGCATAGATCAATAGTAGTTTTTTTTTTTTCTCTTATAATTTTTTTAAAATAATTATTTCTTAATATATAAATGTATAAATTTATGTAGCACAAAGGTCAGATAAACATGTGATCACCCTTAAAAAAAACTTTTGCATATTAGGATGTTTCATCTGACAAAATTCACATATTTGAATGTCTACTAAATTAATGTAATAACAATTTGCAACACTCAAAAAAAAACTTGTTGAATATTTTATATTAACACAACCATGAATGGGCACTGGTGATAATGAGATGACTCTGCTGACCCCGTCCTCTAAAGATAGAGCCCCTTCCACCCAAAAAAGGAGTCGGCCTACTGTGTGTCCCTAGTTGACCATTGTGAAACTAGGAACAAATTGGAATGACTTTTTTTCGTGTAACTCCCTTTTTCCTAAATGTGTTTGCAGTATAAACTTGATTTAAATCTCGGCTGATGATGCATCTTTTTCAATCTTGTAAAACTTATTTGGGATGTTTAAACATAAACAGAAAGCCAGTTACCTCCACCCATACATTACACTAGGCCTTTTTTTCCGGGTGTCCCTGCGACCCCCGTTGGGGTCGCGGGCCCACACCCGCAACTCCGCAGCTCTCCTGTGCCCGGGTGCCGCAGCCCGACCTCGAGCTGCGGTAAACCCGCGTGCCCGCATTGACTTACCTCCCCACGCCCGTCTCCGTCCCGGCCCGCTCCGCTTTTTCCCCCGGGTGCGCGCGCTCCCCCTAGGGGGCGCGGCGGCACTGCAAAAATTTTAAAAAGGGACAAGCGGGTATTGGTTCTCCCCGGGTGCTTTTCCCATTTTAGCTCTCCCCCTTTCCTGGCTCGGGCCGAATCGATATGCCCTGTGCCTAGGGGGGAACGTTCGCAAACTGCCTATTTTCCATTACCGTGTCCCTACTCTCTGCCTCCCCCTGTACCACGAATCTTGCCGCCTGTCCTACCTTTGCCTGTCCCCGCCCACGAGTTTGCTCCACGATTCTGTACCCACACGCCTCGGCTCCCACCGCAAGCAAGTACGTCGGGGTATGCCCGGGTAGTAATCCCGCCGCAGCAATCCATCCCGCTTTGCGGCGGGCTCTGGGAAAACCCGGACCATTTAGATTCCACCCGGCGGGGGCTTACGCCATCGCTTGCGGTGGCCCAGAGACCCAAACCCCCATTTTTTGCAACAGTTCGTTCGGGCCCATGGATCCCCCAAAGGTCCTCTCCCAAAGGGACTCTAATCTCTCCGCCATTGGGGCCAGCATCCAAGCAGACCTCAGCAACCCAACAGCTTAACCAGCTATCTTCTATGATGCACGCTCTCACCACCCAGCAGCACAGTCTGCTGCCGTGGCATTTCCGCGGCACCGCCCCCCGCTATGTCCGCGTTTCCGCAGGTCCGAAGCTCCGGGTCTATCCAACGAAGTTTGATGGGGATTCAAGGCCTGCCCAGGGGGTTTTCACCCCCCCAAAGCTTACTCCACTGGGAACTCATGGCCGGACATTTCCCATAGAAATCTAAAGGGGTTTTTTCTGTCAGTCTTTGTCTGGGAAGGCCCTAGCGGGAAAACCCCCGCTGGGGGAAACCGGATGATCCCTCACGGCCAATTGGGTACGTTTCTTCGGGGATTTCCAAAGTGTCTTCGAGGAACCGGGCCGCGCATCTTCAGCGGAAACGCGTTACTGAACCCGAAAGGGGAACTCCCCCTAGGTGACATGCTGTGCAATTCCGCACTCTGGGTCCGAGTTGGCAGGGGAACGCGGGGCCCTTATTCCCACTTTCAAAAAAGGGCCTTTCAGCCATTTAAAGGACGCCCTCCACCCGGGACCCCCCGTCCTCATTAAGTAGCTGATCCATCTGGGTCTGGGTTATATCCTTTCTGGGGAGAGCGGAGGGAGCTCCCCAGGAACGTGGCCCAACCCTACACGTCCCCCCCCCCGTCTTGCACCGGTGTTCCTTGGGCCTCCACTGCCCCTTTCCCCACCCAGCCGTGGAAGAGGCCATGAAAGGGGGACAGAGCCCACCAAACTCCGCAAGAATTGACCCACGACTGGGGGGAACCCTTTTGCCTTACTGGGGGAGTCCCGAAACCCCCCTCAGGGGTTGCCCGCCCCGTCCTTCCCCGGGAAACGCCCCACCTGGCTTCGTGGGAGAGGCGCCCCTTGTGGAAACCCTCTCCTCGGCTCATGCTGCCAGTTCTGGTCACAACTAACTCCGGGGTCCGTTCCAATGGCTCCCTTTCCGGGATTCCGGATCCCCCGGGAATTTTAGGGACCTGCTTGGTACCAAATATCGTCTCTCGGGGGCCCCCCCGCCTGGACCAACCCTTTCATCGCTCGTCTCCTGAGCTTCTGAAGACCCCATCATTTTTGGGACTGAACCTGTTTTTAAAAGAGGACCCCAACACAAAAAAAGATTGCTTTCTTGTATTTACCCCGTTCCCTCCCAGTTTCCCCCCGGGGGCTTTCCTTGGCTGCAGGGCCATGCCCCATGCCAAACGGGAAAAAAGGGCAATTTTGCTTGGGGTCGAGATTGCCATCCGCTGTCTGAGATACTTGCCGGTGCCCCCTTTTTCCTCTTCTTGCGGCTCCCCAAACCACTGTCAGGTCTACCTCAACCTCCAGACCTCCAAGATTCTTTTTTGAGAAACAAGCAATACCCCTTTCCCCCCACATCGGCCCCCCTACGATTTCCCCTTTTTACCGCTGCCGGGGGACTAGTCCACCCCGGGGCGGGTCTACCCCCCGACCTTGAGACTCGGGCTATGCGGCCTACAAAAAAGGAGAATTTCAGAAGGGTTTCATCCTTAATCACCTCCCCTGGGGGGGTGCCGGGGTTTTCTTTGGGAAAAAGGAGGGTCCCTACGACCGTGCATTGACTACCGGCCCCTTTTTAAACAAGATCACCAAAAAACCCGTACCATTGCCCGATTACAGAACTGTTTGCCCCGTCTCCGGGGACAAAAGTTTTTCTCCAGCTGGACCGCGGGGGGGCCACAACCTCATTGGATCCGAGAGGGGGGACGAGTGGAGCCCGCCTTTAATACCGTGTGGGCACTTTGAGTACCTCGTATCCTTTCGGTTTTATGCAACCTCCAGCAGTCTTCCAGGAGTTTGTTAACGACATTTTCAGGGATCTACGTATTTTTATGGGTTCTACTTGGACGACATCCTGGTGTTTTCGCCCAATTTGGGACCCCCCCAGTACATGTACCCAGGTTCTGAAACGCCACGTGAAAACCACCTCTACCCAAACGGAAAAGTGCCAGTTCCACCCAACCCCCTTCCGTTCCTCGGGGACATAATCTCGGACAAGGGTTTTCAAATGGACCCCGCTAACTTCGGCTGTCCTCCCTGGCCTGACCGTCGGGCTTCGGGCCTCCAACGTTTTTTTGGGGGTTTTTGCTAAACATTTCAACAATTTCCCCCCCCCTCTTTCTCAACGTTTTTCGCCCCCAATTGTGGCCCAACCAGGAAAAAGCCAAACCCCCACTTTGGCCGCCAGCCGCCGAAAAAAGGGCTTCTCCAAATTAAAACCGCCTTCGCCTCAGACCGGTCCCACCCGTGGATACTGACTGCCCCTTTTTTTTTGGGGGTCGACGCCTCTTCCGTGGCGCGGACTGTTCTCACCCAGAAGACCAAAGGGCAAGATTTGGACCCCGGGTTTTTCTCTAAACCTTTTCGCCCCTAAGGAACTACACCATCGGGGATCGGGATTCTGGCCCTTAAGCTTGCCTTTTGGGGAATGGCCCACCTCCTGGAGGGTCCGACACCCCCCCCCAAATTTCCGGATCACAAAAATCTCCTTTACCTCCAAAACTGCGCACGGGTGAACCCACGTCAAGCAAGGGGCACGTTCTTTTTCCCTTTTGATTTTTTATACACTTTTGAGCAGACAAAAACGTTTTAAAACAGATCCCTTCTCTGCCTCCATACTAGCGGGAGGAGGGGCAAGCCTCAGCACATTGTCCCCCAGAAAGGCTATCTCCATGGCTCCCCCCAAACCCCCAGCACGCACCTCCGGGCAAACGATGTGCGCCCGGCCTCCGGGAAAAGGGTAGAACTGGGGACACTGCCCCGAATTGCCGGGCACCCTGGGGTTTGAAGGTCAACCTCTCTGAGTTCCCGTTTTTATTGGTGGCCGGACCTAGCCACAGACGTGAAGGAATTCGTTGAGGCTTTACTACTTGTCCGCAACAAGTCACCGCCACCAAACCGGCGGCCTGCTGCAACCTTTTCCCGTTTCCCCAAAAGTCCTTGGGCCCACATCGCCATGGGCTTTTATCACCGACCCCCTCCCCCTTTACGGTAACCGTTTCTGGGGCACTGACCGTTTTCTAAAATGGCCCATTTCATTTTCCCCTTGCCTGGTCCCTTCGGCCCTCCATGCCCAGCAATTTTTTAAACATATCTTCCGTCTGACGGACCCCCCTCCACATGTCCAGATCGAGGAGTACAGTTTGTCTCTAAATTTGGGGGGGGCCTTGCCTCTCCCGCAAGTGGAAAAGGACTTCTCTTTCTGCATACCACCCACAGTCTAATGGCAAGTTGGGGGAGAGTGAACCAAGTCTTGGGGACCTATCTCCGCCACTTCTGTCCCCAAGACAGGATGATTGGGGGGCCATTGCCATGGCGGATTCTCTTTTTACTCCCTGGGGCTCTGACTTACTGGGGCATCCCCCCTCCTCGTCTTTGGTCGGAATCCCCCCGCCCACCCCTCCCGCTGCCCCTACCCCTCCGATGTCCCTGCGGTGAAGCCTGGCCGGACCTATTGCCCTTTTTGGGAAAGGGGAAATCGCGATCCCTGCTTCAGGCCCCGGCCCGTATGAAGGGCCCAAACGGACAAAAAAAAGACCCCCGCCTTTCCCTTTGCCCCGGGGGTAAAGGTTTGGCTCCTGCCGGGATGTCCGTTTTTAAATTCCCAGCTACAAGCTGGGTCCCCGATTTTAGGTCCCTTTTAAAATTTTCAGGGGCATCAACCTGGGCCTACAACTCCGCCCCCCCGACCAAGCGCATCCCAAACCCTTCCATGTCCCCTGCTGAAGCCAAATCATCCCTAACCGGGGTTCTCTGGCCGGGTTTCCCCCCTCCCCGTAGCTGACCACCAAAGTCTTTGCCGTCAAGAAATTTTGGCCACTAAACGGTAGGGGGAGCGATTTTTTTTTGGCGACGGGAAGGGGGTTTTGGGCCCGAGGGAAAGGCATGGGAGCCCGGGGGGAATATCCGGAACGGGGGCCCTGTCTAGGTTTTTGGGGCCAGGGAAAAAAGGGGGAGGCCAAAGGGGGGGGGACTTTACGGTGTCCTGCGCCCCCGTGCGGGTCGCCACCCCCAACTCCGCAGCTCCCCCCAGCGGGGGCCGCCACTGCAGGGGAAATTTAAAGGGGCAGCACGCAGGGATTGGTTCTCAAAACCCGGTGCTGTTCCTATTTTAGCTCTGCCCCTTCCTAGGCTCAGGGCCGAATCGATAGTGCCCTGTGCCCAGGAAAGGGAAACTTCCCCAACTGCCCAGTTCCATTTCCCCTGTACCGTACTCTTGCCCCTCCTGTGACCCGAATCTTGCCCCCCTGTCCTGACCTTTTGCCTTCCCCGACCACGAGCTTGCTCCCCGATTTTGACCGCACCGCCTCGGGGTGCCACCGCAAGCAAGTCACTCAAAGGGGTTTGACCTGGAGTAATCCCCCCAGCAAGTCCACCCCCTTTGCGGGGGGCTCTTGAAAAACCCGGCCTACTTAGAATTCCACTCCCTGGCGGGCTTACCCCGCTTCGGTGGTCCAGAGGATCCACTACCATCCTTGCAACAGTGCCTCTACCCCGTGTCAATCACTGCACTGGTTATCTAAATTTTTTATAAAACCAATTAATCTAATCACGCTTACATAAAAAAACTCTCCACAGTGATGCACCTTCTATGTTTCCCTCTCATCCTGTTTACCACTTTGCACTACATTCTGGCAAAATCCTCCATAATCTGAGCCCCTCACTCCTGTCTCCAAAACTAGTGACAACATGTATGAAACCTGGTACCAACACGCTAGTTTTAGATCACTTTAGAGGAGTGTAGAAGGCGCCAGTAGGTCCTAGTAGGTCCTAGTAGGTCTAAGGTCCGCCTGTGCTGAGATTCACCAGGAGAAGCCTGGCAGTGAAGTCCGGCTGGTTGACAGGCCTGCTGCTCATCGTGGAACGGGAAGAGGTGAGTGTATTTTTTTTTTTCGTCTAAAGGGGCCTGCCTGGTGCCTATCCACTACCTACCTAGGGGCAATTTTCCAGTGTTAGTAATAGAGGTCTCTGACAGATGTCTCTCTATTACTAGCACTATGGCTTGGTGTCAGCCAGCAGTGGTTTTTTTGTCACCCCAAGGCTGACACCGAGTCCCAGCACTAGTCATACAGAGGCGTCTGTCAAACATCTCTATTACTAACACTAGAAATAAACAGTGAAAAACACACAAACACAGCACAAAAAAACACTTTATTTAAATAAACTCTCCGCGACACCGACCCATTATGAAATGGATCAAACGCTGGTTCAATAGTGGTCCATCGTAGTCCAAGGGGGAAATCTGTATAAAAACCCGAAATAATACAAAAAGAAAAAAGCAAGACAGTAATGAGCTTCACCCCCTGCACCGCCTAGAGATCAGGCATCGTGCCAATGGCTGATCTTCTGGGGAGGGGGTTTGGACTACACAATATAATTCGGAGGGGAACAGGCCATAGCTGTAGCACAATCTCCCGAGGGGCAGTCATCTGTTCCTCCCCCACCCACCTAGAAGACTGTGCCTCTGATCTGTGGCTTGAACCTGCTTTTCCACCCCTGGGAGTTGGGAAAAGGTAAAAAGGTCCTGAAAAAGTGAGGAGTCTAAGATATTTGTGTCCAAATCGGCAGGGACGAGTGTTGGCCGGGAGAAGTCAGCATGGCAGTTTGGACTGCATGTAAATGAAAAGGGAACGTGAACAACTCATTAGAGAAACGTCACCTGTGAGTCATTAAATGTAACTGAACTGTAATCACTTATATGTGTCAGTAATGGAGTGGTTTTATTATTTGGTCACAATGTGGTAGTGATATGTGGTCTTGATGTGGTGGTATTATTCAGTCACTATGTGGTGATATCTGGTCATTGTGTTGTGGTATTATTCGATCACTATGAGGACATGATATGTGATCATGGTGTGGAGGTATATAAAAAATATGGTAAAAAGCTATTTCATGTAAAAACTGTTCAAAGACAAGAAGGCGCTCTCCCATATGGAGAAGTAAAGATTCATTATCTAGAGGCCAGTGGCCATAAGATTTCTTTGCCATAATAGTTGTATACCTGAGGGAAAGCCGCCTTTGGTGCTGGCCCCAGGTGGAATAGTAGAGGGCTCCTATAAATGGTAAAGCAAATAATATGAGAAAATTATTATTAATACTTATGTGAATGTAAAAACATTCCTGTTAGGATCCAGTCTGATTGCCACTTGATCTTGAGGAAAATATCTTCTTTTTAGAGCAGATTGGTTCATGTTGTATGGATTCCATTCTTCTTTGCATTATAGGGGGAAACAAATGTTCTAAAACTGCCCAGACCCCTTCTCTTTAACCACATCTTCACGCAGGGGTGTAACTATACGGAATGCAGAGGTAGTAGTCACTACCAGGCCCTGCAGCCTGAGGGCCCCCAAAAGCCCTTCTGCCACAGCATTGTCAATGGTACATGGTAGCTGAGGGGCCCCATATCACTATTTTTACTAGGGCCCAGAAGCTTCAGGTTACGCCTCTGTCTTCACCCCACCCCCTGGTTGAACTTGATAGACACATGTATTTTTCAACCATACCAACGTGGTAGTTATGATACAAACAAACAACTAATCAAGAAATCAAGGTTTATTTAGACTGGGTTCATATAGAATAGAATTGAATGGTTGCAGAAACAATGTAATCAATCA
Source organism: Phyllomedusa bahiana (assembly GCA_025379985.1). Classification (NCBI taxonomy): domain Eukaryota; kingdom Metazoa; phylum Chordata; class Amphibia; order Anura; family Hylidae; genus Phyllomedusa; species Phyllomedusa bahiana. The sequence continues at coordinate 1,750 of JAODAL010048023.1, read as the reverse complement.
GACACAGAAACCTTCATAGTTCTATCTCATATAAAAATTAAGCATTTTTGTCTAAACGTGTTATAATCAAATCCTAACGTCAGCTGAAGATTAAACATTTTGAAAACTGAAAAGCTTCTTTAAGTGGATTCTATGTAAATAATAAGAGAAATATTTCAAACCGCTGTAGTACAAGCCAGTCCTGAATTCTCCTGTTCCTCACATTGGTCATTGGGGTGTTCACTTAGAGCTTTTTCAAGCCTGAAGGGGATGGATCTTAAGAAACTATGTTGAAAGTCTTGGCCCATGAAAACGTAGATGATTGGATTGATGCAACTGTTAAGATAAGCCAGGTTGGTAATAATAGCATTAGTCTTAAAAAAAAGGAAGGTAACCTCCTCTATACATGGGTGTTAGTGGCCAGATGTAATATGGAGACCAGCAGATAAAGAAGCACAATATAACAGCGGTGATGATCCTGTAGGGCCTCTGGGATCTCTGGGGTCTCTTACTTTTTCTAAGTTTGATGAAAATAGAAGCATAACTGATCAATATGATGAGGAAAGGGATCACAAACATCATAACTAATCTGCTTAGTTTAAATTTTTTACTCATCTCAAGTATGGACACAGGTGTACTCCAATGAACAAATGAACACCATTCAGAAACATTTCTAAGAAATTTTAAATAAAATTTATAAAAGAAAACAGTGAGGATCAGACTCAACACCCAAATGATGGCCACAGTGATTCTCACTACTTTTCGGGTCCTATGAATTTTTGCCCAAATTGGCCACATGACGGATACACCCCGGTCAATACTCATGGTGGTCAGGATAAATACACTGGCGCTCATGTTCAGATTGAATAGAATCATACTCCAGTCACAAAATGCTGGATTGGAGCCAGAGAAATAATAAGCCCAGTCAGCAAGTCTCACAGAAAGAGAAGCGCAGCACAGGAAGTCCGCAACGGCCAGGTTGAGGCGCTGATTGTCTTCTTCATCCTGAATCCGGCAATCCAGATGACTAATCCGTTACCGATAATCCCGAGAACAAGAATGATGCTGTAGAAAGCGATTGATGAATTCTGTATATTCATATAAGCGATCAAGACACTTGTCCTACAGTTGTTGTAACTTGACCTTAGAAAACTTAATAGGGTGAAGGTTAGACTTTTGAAGAACCTACATATTCATAAATATCTACTTTGTACTCTGGGATCTACAGTGCCTTGCGAAAGTATTCGCCCCCTTGAACTTTTCAACCTTTTGCCACATTTCAGGCTTCAAACATAAAGATATAAAATTTTAATTTTTTGGTGAAGAATCAATAACAAGTGGGACACAAATGTGAAGTGGAACAATTTTGTGTGGCTTTAAACTTCTCCACAACAGTATCATAGACCTGCCTGGTGTGTTCCTTGGTCTTCATGATGCTCTCTGCGCTTTAAATAGAACCCTGAGACTATCACAGAGCAGATGCATTTATACGGAGACTTGATTACACACAGGTGGATTATATTTATCATCATCAGTCATTTAGGACAACATTGGATCATTCAGAGATCCTCACTGAACTTCTGGAGTGAGTTTGCTGCACTGAAAGTAAAGGGGGCCGATTTTGCATGCCCCACTTTTCAGTTTTTTGGGTTTTTTTTTACAAAAGTTTAAAATACCCAATAAATTTCGTTCCACTTCACAATGGTGTCCCACTTGTTGTTGATTCTTCACCAAAAAATTTAAATTTTATATCTTTTTTTTTTGAAAGGGC
>JAODAL010048022.1:0-29364 GCA_025379985.1 Phyllomedusa bahiana | reverse complement strand
TTTTCTGGATCTGTGAGATCTGTTCTCGGGACTTGCTGTGTCTGGATTAGTGAGACCGTTCTTGGGGCTTGCTGTGTCTGGCATTTAGATCTGTTCTCTGGAAGCTTGCCATGTCTGAATCTAGTGAGATCTGTTCTCTGTGAGCTTGCTGTGTCTGGATCTGGTGAGATCTGTTCTCTGTGAGCTTGCTGTGTCTGGATCTAGTGAGATCTGTTCTTCAGGAGATTGCTGTGGCTGGATCTAGTGAGACCCCGTTTTTTGGAAGTTGCTGTGCCCGGTCTTAAAACGTTTTCGGGGAAGTTTGCAGTGTTGGATTAGTAAATCTGTTCTCTAGGACCCTTGCTGTTTTGGGGAAATATAGTGAGATCTGTTCTCTGGGAGCTTGCTGTGTCTGGATCTAGTAAGATCTGTTCTCTGGGTGCTTGTGGTGTCTGGGTCTGGTGACATCTCTTCTCTGGGAGCTTGCTGTGTCTGGATCTGGTGAAATCTGATCTCTGGGAGCTTGTGCTATCTGGATCTAGTGAGATCTGTTCTCCATGAGCTTGACATGTCTGGATCTAGTGAGTTCTGTTCTCTTTGAGCTTGCTGTGTCTGGATCTAGTGAGATCTGTTCTCTGTGAGCTTGCTGTGTCTGGATCTAGTGAGATCTGTTCTCTGTGAGCTTGCGGTGTCTGGATCTAGTGAGATATGTTCTCAGTGAGCTTGCTGTGTTGGTTTTTTTAGTTATCTGTTCTCTTGTGAGTTGCGTTTGGATCTAGTGAGATCTGTTCTCTGTGAGCTTGCTGTGTCTGGATCTAGTGAGATCTGTTCTCTGTGAGCTTGCTGTGTCTGGATCTAGTGAGATCTGTTCTCTGTGAGCTTGCTGTGTCTGGATCTAGTGAGATCTGTTCTCTGTGAGCTTGCTGTGTCTGGATCTAGTGAGATTGTTCTTCAGGAATTTGCGTGCCTGGATCAGGCGATCCGTTCTCGGGGAAGGGGTGCGTGTCTGGATCGGGAATTTCTGTTTCTGTGGCTTGCTGTTCTGGACTAGTGAGATTTTTTCTCTTTGAGTTGGGTGTCTGGTCAGGGATTGTTCTCAGTGGCTTGCTATGTTGGATTAGTGAGATCTGTTCTCTGTGAGCTTGCTGTGTCTGGATCTTGTTAGATCTGTTCTCTGGGAGCTTGCTGTGTCTGAATCTAGTGAGATCTGTTCTCTGTGAGCTTGCTGTGTCTGGATCTAGTGAGATCTGTTCTATGTAAGCTTGGCATGTCTGGATCTTGGAATTGTTTTTTTGAGCTTGCTTGTCGGATTGGGAGATCGTTTTTCTGGGAGCTTGTTTGGGTCTGGATCTTGTTAGATCTGTTCTCTGGGAGCTTGCTGTGTCTGAATCTAGTGAGATTTTTTCTCTTGAGTTTTGCTGTGTTGGATTAGTGAGATTGTTTCGTAGTTGGGGCATGTCTGGTCTGGGAGATCTGTTTTTTTCCCCGACTTGCTTGCTGGATTTGGGTGGATCTGTTCTTGGGAGCTTGCTGTGTTAAAATTAGTGGGGACTGTTCTCGGGGAGTTTTCTGTGTTGGATCTGTAAGATCTGTTCTCGGGAAGTTTGCCGTTGGATTATTGAGATTGTTTCTGTGAGTTGCGTGTCTGGATTTGGGGGGAACTGTTTTTGTGAGCTTGCTTTTTTGTCTGGATCTAGTGAGATCTGTTCTTCAGGAGATTGCTGTGCCTGGATCTAGTGAGATGTTCTCGGAAGCTTGTGGTCTGGTCTTAGAGATTGTTTTTAAGCTTTGCAGTGTTGGATCTGTAAGATCGTTTTTGGGGAAGCTTGCTGTGTCTGGATATAGTAAGATCTGTTCTCTGGGAGCTTGCTGTGTCTGGATCTAGTAAAAATTGTTTTTTGGGGAAATTGTGGTTTGTTGGGTCGGGGTGAATTTTTTTGGGGAGCTTGTGTTTTGGGATTGGGGAAATCTGATTTTCTGGGAGCTTGTGCTTTTGGGATCTAGTGAGATCTGTTCCCCAAAAGGCTTGAATGTCTTACAGTGAGTTCTGTTCTCTTTGGATTGCTGTTTTTGGTTATGAGATTGTTCCCCTGTGAGCTTGTGTGTCGGTCTATGAGATTGTTCTCTGTGAGCTTGCTGGCGGATTAGTGAGATTTGTGTCCGTAGCTTGCTTGTCCTGGATCTGTGGATCTTTTTCTCTGTGAGCTTGCTTGTCGGGAAATTATAGACTGTTTCTTGAGAGTTTTTGCTTTTCTGGATTAGTGAGATTTGTGCCAATGAGTTTGCTGTGTCGGATCTAGTAGATTGTTCTCTGTGAGCTTGCGTGCCGGATCTAGTTGAATCTGTTTCCTTTTGTGTCTAAATTAGGGATCTGTTCTCTGTGAGCTTGCTGTGTCTGGATCTAGTGAGATCTGTTCTTCAGGAGATTGCTGTGCCTGGATCTAGTGAGATCCGTTCTCTGGAAGCTTGCTGTGTCTGGATCTATTGAGATCTGTTTTCTGGAAGCTTGCTGTGTCTGGATATTTTTAAAGATCTTTTTCTCTGAGAGCTGCTTGTTGGATCTAGTAAGATCTTTTCTGGAGCTTTTTGGTGTCTGGGTCGTTGCATCTCTTTCTCTGGGATTTGCTGTCTCGGGAATCTAAATGAAATTGATCTCGGGAAAGTTTTGTGCTTCTGGATCTAGGAGTTTTCTGTTCCCCATGATTTTGACAGTCGGATTTGAGTTTTTGTTCTCTTTGAGTTGCTGTGTCCCGGATCAGTGAGATATTTGCCCCCGTGAGTTGCTGATTGGTCTAGTGGGATCTTTTATCTGGGGGGTTGCTGGTTGGATTATGAGATCTGTTCTCTGTGAGCTTGCTGGTTTTGGATTATTTGGGGATCTGTTCTCTGGACTTGTGTGGTCTGGATCTGTGAGATATGTGCTCCGTGAGTTGCTGTTTTGGGATCTGGGGGATCGTTATTTTGGAGTTTTTGCTGTGTTGGTCAGTGAGATCTTTTCCCTCTTGAGCTTGTGTTTGGGGATCTAGTGAGATCTGTTCTCTGACAGCTTGCTGTGTCTGAATCTAGTGAGATCTGTTCTATGTGAGCTTGCTGTGTCTGGATCTAGTGAGATCTGTTCTTCAGGAAAAATTCTGTGCCCTGGGATTATGAGACCTTTTTCCGGGAAAGCTTGCTTTTCTGGTTAGAGATATTTTTTTCTGGGCTTGCTGTGGGGGATATAATAAGATCTGTTCTTGGGCTGCTGTGCTGGATTTAGTAAAAATTGTTCTTGGGAGTTTTGTTTGGGGTTCGGGGGTTTGGTGACATCTCTTCTCCTGGGTGTTTGTTTTTTGGATCGGTGAAACTGATTCGGAAGCTTTGGCATCGGATAGTGGGGCTGAAATACTTGACATGTCCCGGGAAATTTTTGGGGGTTTTTGTTCCTTTGAGCTTGCTGTCTGGATCTGTGGAAATGGCTCCGTTGGGCTTGTGAACGGGATCAGGGGCGTTATCTGGTGCTTGCTGTGTCTGGATTAGGAGACTGTTTCTCGGAGCTTGCGTGTCTGGACTGTGAGATCTGTTTTCTGACAGTTTGCTGTTTGAATCTAGTGAGATCTTTCTCTGTGAGCTTGCGTGTTGGATCAAATGAGTCTTTCTTCAGGAGATTCTGGCCGGTCTAGTGAGATCCGTTCTCGGAACTTGGGGTTCTGGATCTATGAGATCTTTTTTTTTGGAAGTTGCGTGTCTGGTTTTATTAAATCTGTTTCGAGAGCTTGCTGTGCGGATCTAGTAAATCTGTTCTCGGGGGGCTTGTGGTGTTGGGTCGGTTGACATCCCCTCTCGGGGAGCTTTGCTTTTTTGTTTTTTTCTGGTGAAATCTGATCTCTGGAAGCTTGTGCTATCTGGATCTAGTGAGATCTGTTCTCCATGAGCTTGACATGTCTGGATCTAGTGAGTTCTGTTCTCTTTGAGCTTGCTGTTGGTTTAAGTGAGATAAGTGTCCGTGACTTGCTGGTCGGATCTAGGGGGGATCGTTATCTGTGAGTTTTTGCTGGGGGTTGGATCAGGAGATTTGTTCTTGGGAGCTTCTGTTGTCTGGATCAGTGAGATTTTCTCTGTGGCTTGCTGTTCTGGATCTAGTGAGATTGTTCCTGGGACTTGATGTGTCGGGATCTTTTGGTATTATTTTTCCCCCGGTGGTTGTTGTGTTTGGATCTAGTGAGATCTGTTCTCCAGGAGCTTGCTGGGGGCGAAGCCCCTTGATTTAAAAAGCATGATCAGGGTTTAGATTGTTCTCCGTGAGTTCTTTTTGGGATCTATGAGATCTGTTTTCCGTGAGCTTGCGGTGTCTGGATCTAGTGAGATCTGTTCTCTTTGAGCTTGCTGTGTCTGGACTAGTGGATTTTTCCTGTGAGCTCGCGTGTCGGGATTATGAGATTGTTTCAGGAGCTTGCTATGTCTGGATCTAGTGAGATCTGTTCTCTGTGAGCTTGCTGTGTTGGTCTTTTTTTAATTTTTTTCCGGGGAGCTTGCTGTGTCTGAATCTAGTGAGATCTGTTCTCTGTGAGCTTGCTGTGTCTGGATCTAGTGAGATCTGTTCTCTGTAAGCTTGCCGTGTCTGGATCTGGTGAGATCTGTTCTTTCCGAGCTTGCTGTGTCTGGATCTGGTGAGATCTGTTCTCTGGGAGCTTGCGGTGTCTGGGTCTGGTGACATCTTTTCTTTGGGAGTTCTGTTCTGGATCTAGTGAGATTGTCTTCAGGGAGATTGCTGTGTCGGTTTTAGTGAGACCCGTTTTCTGGAAGCTTCTGTGTCGGGGATCTAGGAGTCTGTTATGGGAGTTGCTCTGTTTGGTCTAGAAAGATCTGTTCATGGGGCTTGCTGGTTGGTTAGTAAGTCTGTTCTCGGGAAAGCTTGGGGTTTGGGTCTGGTGACTCTTTCCTGGGAGCTTGTGTGTCTGGATCTGGTGAATTGTCTCGGGGAGCCGTGCATCTGGATTAGTGAATCTTTTCTCCATGAGCTTGCCATGTCTGGATCTAGAGAGATCTGTTCTCTTTCAGCTTGCTGTGTCTGGATCTAGTGAGATCTGTTCTCCGTGAGCTTGCTGTGTCTGGATCTAGTGAGATCTGTTCTCTGTGAGCTTGCTGTGTCTGGATCTAGTGAGATCTGTTCTCTGTGAGCTTGCTGTGTCTGGATCTAGTGAGATCTGTTATCAGTCAGCTTGCAGAATATGGATATTGTTAGATCTGTTTTGGGAGTTTTGCTGTGTTGGTCTTTTAGATCTGTTTTTTGGGGAGCTTGTGTGTCTGAATCTTGAGATCTGTTCTTGTGAGCCTCTTTTTTCTGGATCTAGTGAGATCTGTTCTCTGTAAGCTTGGCATGTCTGGATCTGCTGAGATCTGTTCTTTCCGAGCTTGCTGTGTCTGGATCTGGTGAGATCTGTTCTCTGGGAGCTTGCTGTGTCTGGATCTTGTTAGATCTGTTCTCTGGGAGCTTGCTGTGTCTGAATCTAGTGAGATCTGTTCTTCAGGAGATTGCTGTGTCTGGATCTAGTGAGTCCGTTTTCGGGAAGCTTGGGTCTGGTCAGTGAGATCTTTTCTATGGGAGTTTCCCTTTTTTGGATTATAAGATCTGTTCTCTGGGAGATTGCTGTGTCTGGATCTAGTAAGACCTGTTCTCTGGAAGCTTGTGGTGTCTGGGTCTGGTGACATCTCTTCTCTGGGAGCTTGCTGTGTCTGGATCTGGTGAAATTTGTTTTGGGGGCCCTGTGCTTCTGGTTTTCCAGTAAATTCTTTTCTCCAGAGTTTTCCCATGTCTGGATCTAGGAGATTGTTTCTTTCAGCTTGCTGGCTGGTTTAAGTGAGATTTTTTTCCCCGTGAGCTTGCTGTGTCTGGATCTAGTGAGATCTGTTCTCTTTGAGCTTGCTGTGTCTGGATCTAGTGAGATTTGTTCTCTGTGAGCTTGCTGTGTCTGGATCTAGTGAGATCTGTTTTCCGTGAGCTTGCTGCATCTGGATATTGTTAGATCTGTTCTGTGGGAGCTTGCTGTGTCTGGATCTTGTTAGATCTGTTCTCTGGGAGCTTGCTGTGTCTGAATTGTGGATTGTTCTTTTGTGGCCCCTTGTTTCGGATCTGTGAGATCTGTTTCTGTGAGTTTTCCCGTGTCGGGATCTGGTAGATTTTTTTTTTGAGCTTGCTGTGTCTGGATCTGGTGAGATCTGTTCTCTGGGAGCTTGTGGTGTCTGGGTCTGGTGACATCTCTTCTCTGGGAGCTTGCTGTGTCTGGATCTAGTGAGATCTGTTCTTCAGGAGATTGCTGTGTCTGGATCTAGTGAGATCTGTTTTCTGGAAGCTTGCTGTGTCTGGATCTAGTGAGATCTGTTCTCTAGGAGCTTGCTGTGTCTGGATATAGTAAGATCTGTTCTCTGGGAGCTTGCTGTGTCTGGATCTAGTAAGATCTGTTCTCTGGGAGCTTGTGGTGTCTGGGTCTGGTGACATCTCTTTTGGGAGTTGTTTTGTTTTGGATCGGGGTGAAATCTGATCTTGGGAGCCTGTCTATCGGGGTTTAAGTGAGATCTTTTTCCATGAGCTTGCCATGTTGGATTAGAGAGATTGTTCCTTTCAGTTGCTGTGTTTGGATTAGTGGATCTTTTCTCCGTGGTTGCGTGTTGGATCTGTGAGATTGTTCTCTTTGGCTTGTTGGGGTCTGGATCTAGTGAGATTTGTTCTCTGTGAGCTTTCTGTGTCTGTATCTGGTGAGATCTGTTTTCCGGGAGCTTGCTGTGTCTGAATCTAGTGAGATCTGTTCTCTGTGAGCTTGCTGTGTCTGGATCTAGTGAGATCTGTTCTCTGTGAGCTTGCTGTGTCTGGATCTAGTGAGATCTGTTCTCTGTGAGCTTGCTGCTTTGGATTTGTTAGCTCGTTGTTGGGAGCTTGTGTGCGGGATCTATTAGATCTTTCTTGTGAGCTTGCTGCATTGGCTTGTTAGATCTGTTCCGGGAGTTTCTGTGTCGGATTTTTGGTCTGGTTCTCTGTGAGCTCGATGGTTGGTCTAGTGAGATTTTTCTTGTGAGCTCGATGTGTTGGTTAGTGAGATCTGTTCTCTGTGAGTTCGATGTGTCTGGATCTAGTGATATTGTTCTCGAAAAGTTTGCCGTGTCGGTTTGTGGATCTGTTTTTTCCGGCTTGCTGTTCTGGATCTGTTAGTCTGTTCTTGGGAGTTTGCTGTTTGGGTTGGTGAATCTCTTTTTTGGAAGCTTGTGGTTTTGGTTTGGGTGACATCTCTTCTCTGGGAGCTTGCTGTGTCTGGATCTGGTGAAATCTGATCTCTGGGAGCCTGTGCTATCTGGATCTAGTGAGATCTTTTCTCCATGAGCTTGCCATGTCTGGATCTAGAGAGATCTGTTCTCTTTCAGCTTGCTGTGTCTGGATCTGTGAGATTGTTTCGGGGGCTTGCTGTGTCGGGTTTAGTGAGATCTATTCCTGTGAGCTTGCGTGAGGATCTAGTGGAATCTTTTCCCCGGGAACTTCTGAGTTGTATTGGTGAGATCTGTTTTGGGGTTGCTGTGTCTGGATCTAGTAAGATCTGTTCTCTGGAAGCTTGTGGTGTCTGGGTCTGGTGACATCTCTTCTCTGGGAGCTTGCTGTGTCTGGATCTGGTGAAATCTGATCTCTGGGATCTTGTGCTATCTGGATCTAGTGAGATCTTTTCTCCATGAGCTTGCCATGTCTAGATCTAGTGAGATATGTTCTCTGTGAGCTTGCTGTGTCTGGATCTAGTGAGATCTGTTCTCTGTGAGCTTGCTGTGTCTGGATCTAGTGAGATCTGTTCTCTGGGAGCTTGCTGTGTCTGGATCTAGTGAGATCTGTTCTCTGGGAGCTTGCTGTGTCTGGATCTAGTGAGATCTGTTCTCTGGGAGCTTGCTGTGTCTGGATCTAGTGAGATCTGTTCTCTGGGAGCTTGCTGTGTCTGGATATAATAAGATCTGTTCTCTGAGAGCTTGCTGTGTATGGATCTAGTGAGATCTGTTCTCTGTGAGCTTGCTGTGTCTGGATTGTGGATCTGTTTCTGTGGCTTACTGTTTTTGGATTATGATTTTGTTTCTGGGAGTTTGCTGTGTCTGGATCTAGTGAGATCTGTTCTCTGGGAGCTTGCTGTGTCTGGATCTAGTGAGATCTGTTCTCTGGGATTTGCTTTTGCCCGGGATCTAGTGGAATTGTTTCTGGGAGTTGCCATGTCTGTATCTATGAGATTGTTTTTGGGAGCTTGCGTTTTGGATCTAGTGAGATCTGTTCTCTGTGAGCTTGCTGTGTCTGCATCTAATGAGATCTGTTCTCTGGGAGCTTGCTGTGTATGGATCTAGTGAGATCTGTTCTCTGTGAGCTTGCTGTGTCTGGATCTAGTGAGATCTGTTCTCTGGGAGCTTGCTGTGTATGGATCTCGTGAGATCTGTTTTTGGGGATTTTTTTGGTGTCTGGATCTAGTGAGATCTGTTCTCTGTGAGCTTGCTGTGTATGGATCTAGTGAGATCTGTTCTCTGTGAGCTTGCTGTGTATGGATCTAGTGAGATCTGTTCTCTGTGAGCTTGCTGTGTCTGGATCTAGTGAGATCTGTTCTCTGGGAGCTTGCTGTGCCTGGATCATGATGAGATCTGTTCTCTGGGAGCTTGCTGTGTCTGGATCTAGTGAGATCTGTTCTCTGGGAGCTTGCTGTGTCTGGAACATGGAAATATCTGTTATACATGGGGTTGTTGTGTTTGGATCTAGTGAGATCTGTTCTCCAGGAGCTTGCTGTGTATGGATCTAGTGAGATCTGTTCTCCAGGAGCTTGCTGTGTCTGGATCTAGTGAGATCTGTTCTCCAGGAGCTTGCTGTGTCTGCATCTAGTGAGATCTGTTCTCTGTGAGCTTGCTGTGTCTGGATCTAGTGAGATCTGTTCTCTGGGAGCTTGCTGTGTATTTTTTCTGGTGAAAAACTGTTCTCAGGGGGTTGTTTGTTTGGATCTAGTGAGATCTGTTCTCTGGGAGCTTTCTGTGTCTTGATCTGTTGAGATCTGTTCTCTAGGGGGTTGTTGTGTATGGATCTAGTGAGATCTGTTCTCCTTGAGCTTGCTGTGTATGGATCTAGTGAGATCTGTTCTCTAGGGGGTTGTTGTGTTTGGATCTAGTGAGATCTGTTCTCCAGGAGCTTGCTGTGTAGGTTGTGAGATCTTTTTCCCATGAGTTGCTGTGTAGGGGATTGGTGGATCTTTTTTCTCGTGAGCTTGTTGTCTGGATCTAGTGAGATCTGTTCTCTGTGAGCTTGCTGTGTCTGGATGTTGTGAGATCTGTTCTCTGGGAGCTTGCTGTGTCTGGATTTGGTGAGATCTGTTCTCCAGGAGCTTGCTGTAGCTGAATCACCCTTATTAAAAAGCATTTTTCATGGATCCCCCTGTTAGCGGTTTCACTGACAATTGTAGATGTGTAAAAGGTTAGTATCTTTATTGGGGAAATAGGAAAAAGGTGTTGTGCAATTAAGTTAAAATCATGGGAAAAGTTATCAAAGTAAGATAGGGGTTTAATAAGTAGGTTCTGTCCCCAGTTGTCTGCCTAAGAAAACAGCGGGTAATTTTTTCCCCAGCTAATGGGGGAGCGAGTCTTGGGAAAAAGAGAAGGGGGGGTTGTCTGTCAGCAGGGGGGGGATTAAAAGTATATATGAAAATTATTTTTAGAGTTTTTGTTGGAGAGTCGGGCACAGAGGGGGCAGAAGGGGGCAGAAAACCCCCATTCTGGCTAAATGCGGGGGGGGAAAGGGACAAAGCGGGAAGGAAAAGGCTTTAAAGGACTTGTACATAGTTCCCCCTTTTTCGCAAAAGCAAGCTGTGAGGGAGCTGGGGCAGAACTTCGCCCTCTGGCCGCAGCGCATAGGAGAAGGGGAAATGACCCCCAACTACAGCAGGACTGACATGGTAGCCCCTGAGCTGAGTGGAAGAGCCACTGAGTACAGCCAGGTTAGAGCAGTGAGGTTGGCATGGAGGAAGCCCCCTCGGGTACTGCTGGGCGAGTGCATGGTTCCAGAGCTGTGTGAATCTCTATGTCAGCGACAGGCTTGTTCTGCAAGTGTCGTTGGAGGAAGAAACGAAGTAAAGCCACGGTTCTCCCGGTCAGCAAGTGTTGTCGTTTGTCTTTATTTCTACGCCGGTACACAGAGTCCCACATCGTCTCTCCCCGCAATTCAAAAGAACCTTCAGGAGTGGCCCCCACCACCTTCTTACACAATCACTTAGCTCATTCTTTGAAAAATAAGCAACATATTTTTTATAACATACAGAATATTCGGGATGGGTCCCTGGTGAACCAAAATGTCAGCATGTTATTTATTGGGAAGGAGGTTGGGAAGGGGAGGCTGACTGTCCTAATACGGCAGAGGGCAGCCCGTTGGCACCAGGCCTGGCTGTACGTGAAACAAGAGATTCTTCTTTGTGACAATGAAAACTGATCTAGAACAAGAGAAGATGAGGACAATCCAGAGCAGAGCCCCAAGGGAGCAGCTCCTGCAAAAATCACTGCCTCAAGCAAAATACAGATTAATCGCTATGAAAACACAGCAGCCACAGTCGTCACCAGCTACTCCAACATTGACTAATGGGTGCAACCAGAGCCATTGGTAGATGTGTGTGGGCAGCTCGGGGAACCAAGCTGAGAGATGAGCCGTGGACACCAGGGATGCTTTCATCACAGTACAAATGGTCCACCTGACCTGTGTCCTCTGGGAGTGGGTCCTCTGGATGCAGACACACTTGAGAAGAGCAGAGGAGTAGGAAGCCTCAAACACTCCACCTGTAGTCAGCAGAGGTGATGGAGGAGAATAAAGGGCATTTTTCTGTGTTTTGCTGCAATTTGTGCAAATTACAACAGATGCACATAAAGCTTACGCTTCCTGCCTGTACTACACCTGTAAATAGACCTATGGGACCTCTGTCATGTGACTGCAGCGTCAGCAGAGATCCTGGAGCTCTTACTAAATGCATTAACCTCACAAAGGAGAAACAGGAAGGGAGTAAGGGGGCATGTGAGAAAGTGGGGAGCACAGAGTTTATGGGGAGATAAGGATTATGAGCAGCAGTCTAAATGTGAGAGAAAAAGGGGCCATGAGTGGCAGTATGGAGGGAGTCAAACAGGAGGGGGTAATGAGCAGCGGTCTATATGTAACAGAGGCAGCGGCCATGAGTGGCAGTATGGAGGGAGTCAAACAGGAGGGGGTAACAGTCTATTTGTAACAGAGGAGAAGGCCATGAGCAGTAGTCTATATGTGACATGAGGGAGTAATGAGCAGTAGTCTATTTTTGACATAAGAGGGAGTAATGAGCAGCAGTCTATATGAGAGCTAAGAGGGGGCAATGAGCAGTGATCAGTCTATATGAGACAGAGAACAGGTCAATGAACAGCAGTCTATATGTGGGAGAGGAAGGGCAATGAACAGTATTCTATGTGTGAGACAGGATAGGGCAGTGAGCAGCAGTCTATATGTGAGCGTGGAATGGCAATGAGCAGCAGCCTATATGGGACAGAGGAGGGGACCATGAGCAGTATGACATATGTAATAGAGAAAAGGGCCATGAGCAGCAGTTTACATGTGAGACAGAAAGGAGTTATGAGCAGAAGTATATATCAGGGGCAATGAGCAGCAATCTAAATATGAGAGTGGCATGAGGAGCAGTCTATATAGAAGAAAAGAGAGGGCCATGAGTAGAAGCTTACTGTATATGTGAGCGAGAAGAGAGCCATGAGCAGCAGTCTACATGTGACAAAGGAGAATGGAATGAGGAAAATTCTATATGGGAGAAAGGAGGGGGCCATGAGCAGCAGTCTATATAGGAGAGCAAAAGAGGCCATAAGCAGCTGTCTTTTTGTTAGGGAAAAGGGATCCATGAGCTGCGGTCTATATGTAAGAGGAGTGGGTCCATGAACTGCAGCCTAAATGTCAGATATGAAAGAGGCAAGAGCAGCAGACTATATGTAAGAGAGGAGAGTGCCATTTTCAGTAGTCTATATGTTTGTAAGGAGGGCGCCATGAGCAGCAGTCTATATGTATGAGAGAAAGGGGCAATCAGCAGTCTATATGTAAGAAAGGAAGAAGCTGTTAGCAGCAGTCAACATATGTGAGAGAGGAGGGGACCATAAGTAGCAGTCTATATATAAGAGAGGAAGAGGCGATGAGCAGCAGTCGATATGCAGGAGAGGAGAGCGCCATAAGCTGCAAGGAGGGAGCCATGAGCAGCAGTCTTTAAGTATGAAGACAACATCACTCTGCTCAATGAGAGACGTTCAAAAGGGCCAGTGTGAAGAGACTCCAGGACATGAGCAGCAGTCTACATATGTGAAAGAGGAAGAGGCCATGGACAGCAATGTATATGGGACAGAGGAGGGTGCAATGAGCAGCAGTATATATGCAAGACAGAAGGGGGCCATGAGCAGAAGTCTATATGTGAGAGAGGAAGTGGCTATAAGTAGAAGTCTATATGTGAAAAAGGAAGGCTCTGTGAGAAAAAGGTTGGTGATGAGCAGTGGTCTATACGTAAAAGAGGAGGGGGCCATGAGCAGTGATTTATACGTAAAAGAGGAGGGGGCCATGAGCAGTGGTTTATATGTAAAAGAGGAGGGGTCCAGGAGCAACAGTCTATTTGGGACAGAGGATAGGAAAGGACAGAGCCATGAGCATCAATCCATATGTGAGAGACGAGGTAACTATGAGCACTATATGTGTAAGAGGAGGGCGCCATGAGCTGCAGTCTATATCTAAGTGAAGAAGAGGAAATAAGCAGTAGTCTATATGTAACAAAGGAGGGGTCTGTGAGCAGCAGCCTATATGTGAGAGAGGATGGAACATGAGCAGCAGTCTGTGAATAGGGGGTCATTTTGTGAGAGAGGCACATGGTTACCTAACCAGTGTTTAGCCTTCCAGGGTGATATACGACCCCCTGAGTCTAAACCTAAGGCTGGGGCCACACAGCATAGGACAAAAAACATCAGAAAGCAGAAAACATTTTGTCCTATGGAGGAATTTGGTTCCTGTCACTGATTTGCGCAAAGATCGCGGTCGATTTTAGATTTTGCCGTCGGCCCGTACAATTGAATGCACGGAAAACCATCTGCACAGGTTTCTTAGTCACATCAGGTTATAGCTGGAACCTTCTCTCCATGAAATGCAGAGGTCTGAACAGACACCAAGAGAGGTAACATGTAGTGTAAGTTTCGTTGGGCCGGGTTGGGAATGGGCTTTTTCAGTTTTGATCAAAAAAAAGTCATAAAACCTCAAAATATTCATCAGATGTTCCACAGGAGCAGAAATGCTTTTCCAAAACCTTCCTTGGTGCTTGTAGAGCCGTTGATGTGTGTTTGCAGGGGCGTAGCTACAGGGGGTGCAGCGGTAGCAGTCGCTACCGGGCCCTGCGGCTTGAGGGGGCCCAAAAGCCCTCCTGGCCACCTAAGAAGATACCAGCATTGTAAATGGTGCATGGTAACTGGGGGGCCCAATTTCACTTTTTGCACCAGGGCCCAAGTGCTTGAAGTTACACCACAGTGTTTGCATTGCTTTTGGCCGCCACACCAGTGGCCACCTAGAGACTCATTTTTCAGAATGGATGTTCTGACCAGATTTTGTTTTTAAACCGATTGCAAACGTCAAAGCTCGGGGACATGTTGCATATTCCAGTGGATTTTTAACGTGCCGGTTACAAACCTGTGCTGTGTAGATTACAAGTGCTTTTCATTGCTGTCTATGCAGCGCATCTGCGGATTCAGAACCCTGAAACCACCAAAAGTCCAGAGGTAAAGCTTTGCTCTGTAGACATTGCCTAATCCTCCCATAAACCCCAGTAAGGATCTGCCACCCAAGTGACTGAGGGGAATTAGGGCCAGAAAGCTGCTGAAAGTAACTGGCCCTTACATTCTAGACCAATGGGCCACCACCATCCGTAAAGTACAGGAAATGTGGCCCCATAAACAGGGTCATGTGCCTAAGCATCTACACAAAGTCCATCGATTCCTCAACCTGAATCCTTCCATGGCCCACGGTGACCCTTCTCTGCTTATGTTCGGGGGATAGGTTTACATCGCACCTAGAAACTTCATCACGACCTCTACACCCCGACTTCTGCACCTCAGTTTCCTCACCTCGACAACTGAGCAGGAGAAGAGGTGCAGTTGGAGGATACAGAACACAGAGTCTGAGGGGTGAGGTTGCTTTTTCCCTGGGGGGGGGAAAATTTTAGTGGGCACCATTCTTCAGCTTGGTACAGATTCTATCCTCTATACAGTCAACCACATTTAATTGAAATATCCGTGGGCACCCTGGCAGCAGAGGAGCGGGCACCCCGCGGGCACAACGGCCACATTCTGGGAGCCGGAGGAGATGTTTCCTATTGTCTCCTGGATTTTTACACAAGAGGCGGGAAAAGAGGGGTCCCCTTTTCCCGACGCCCCCATGTCCCCCCTTGTGCCAGGAGCCACGTCGTGATCACACAGAAGGGACGGGTCATTTGTGCTCCTGTAACATAATCCATAGGAATTCCACTCAGCCCTGCACATGAAAGCCGAACACTGGGAACGTCGCCGGTACGGGGTCTGTCCCCGAAACTAGCAGCCTGAGATACAAGAGATCTATCACCACATATATTGCACCTGTCCCCTCACCGTTACTAACCCCGTACCCCAAGTAATATACCTGTCAATCACCTTTAAAAAGACACCTGTACTACCACATATACCTGTCACATCACCTGTATACTACACCTGTACTACCACATGTAATATACCTGTATACTACACCTGTACCACCACATATACCAGTCACATCATCTGTATACTACACCTGTACTACAATAGTCACATCACCTGTACATTATACCTGTACTACCACACGTAATATACATGTCACATCACCTGGATATTACACCTGTACCACCACATGTAATATACCTGTCACATCACCTGTATATTACACCTGTACCACCACATATAATATACCTGTCACATCACCTGTATACTACACCTGTACCACCACATATAATATACCTGTCACATCACCTGCATATTACACCTGTACCACCACATATAATATATCAGTCACATCACCTGTATATTACACCTGTACCACCACATATACCAGTCACATCACCTGTATATTACACCTGTACCATAACATACCAGTCACATCACCTGTAAATTTTACCCGCACCATCAATGCAAATACTGTCACATCCCGACCATCCATGTAAATAAACCCGTCACATCCCGTACATTACACCTGTACCACCACAAAAAATTTTCCGTCACATCATTTACAAAATAATATTCCAGTCATCCCACCTGTATATTACACCTGTACCATCAGATATAATATACCTGTCACATCACTTGTATATTACACCTCTACCATCACATATAATATATCTGTCACATCACCTGTACAACCACATATAACATATCAGTTCACACCTTAAATCACTATAACAAACCATCAATCACCTTTTTATTCACCTGTATACCCCAATTAATATACCTGGACACACCTTATACTACACCTTACACCAATATAATAACCTGTGAAATTTCCCTTATATACACCTGTACCACCACATGGAACATACCTGTCACATCACCTGGATATTGCACCTGTACCACCACGTGTAACATACCTGGTACCTCACCTGGACATTACACCTGCACCACCACGTGTAACATACCTGTCACCTCACCTGGACACTACACCTGCACCACCACATTTACACTACTCACAAAAAGTTTGGGTTATTTAGCTTTTGTATGAAATTTCAAGATAAACAAAATTTCTCAAACTTTTTTAAATCCCTAAATTTTTTTTTGTCCCCCCCCCCCCCCCCCTAAGGGGGCAAATGCCCTCCCCCTCCCCCCCCCGTAGAGGCGGCAAAGCCTGTCCCCCCCCCCCCCCCCGGGGGGCGGGAAAAGTCCCTTTCTCCCCCCCGAGAGGCGGGAAAATGCCCCTCTTTTTTCCCCCCCTTAGAGGCGGCAAATGCCCCGTCTCTGCTGGGGCTTTGGTGTATCAGGTGGGCACGGTACTGGGGCTCTGGTGTATCAGGTGGGCGCGGTGTTTGTCCCCGGGTACAGGCAGGAGGGTGCGCGGTTTTTACCGTTGCTTCTTGGAACCTGGTTGGTTCCGATAAAATCTCGGTTTCCGGGAAAGGAAAAAAACAAATTCACTCAGTTGTGTCTGAACAAGAACCAGAGTCCCCCCACAATGTGACCCCGCCATGGGGGATCTACTGCACAGGACACATACATCACACATACAGGACACATACATCACACAGGCAGGATGATCCCTATAGACACAACTGGATTATTATGGGCAACTTCAACTACACAGACATAAATTGGGAAACTGAAACCTAAGAAAGGAAACTGGCAATAACTAGAAAGAGTTAACTTTCCAAACTGTTGCAGAAGCCAACTAGAGGGAAGGACGCGTGATTTTAAAATATCCCAAGACCGACAGAAAAAATAGAGAGCCGACTCTAGGGAAGGGTGCGCCGCTGAGCTAATATTATCCTATAGACCTGATGGATAACAGAGGAGCTGACTAGAGGGAAGGGGGCGCCACTGAGATGATATTTTTCCCATAACCCGATGGAAACAAGACCGACTAGAGGGGAAAGGGGGCGCCGCTGAGTAATATTTCCCCTAGACCTAAGAGTAACAAAGGTTCAGGTTGGGGGCACCTGGGAAATAGTGACCACAAGATAATAAATTTCCAATTGTCCTTCAATAGATTATTTTGTCGAGGAGCCATAAATACACTGGATTCGAGGAAGGCTCATTGTAATCTGCTTGGAGGCCTAAATCATTGATGGGACAAGTTTCAAAATAACGAACAGAAAACAATGGGGGAAACTTTTTAAAAAATCAAGCTCAAATTGTGAGAGGAACAGACCTTACAGGAATAAAGTGATAAAAAAAACAGGAAAAACCAATGTGGGGCCACAGAGGGAAAGGGGCAACAAAAAAAAAGCTCCCCGTTTCTCCCCGCTCCTTAAACAGGAGGAGAAAAAAAACATAGAAAAAAATGGTAAAGGCCCCTAAAGCTGGAGAAAGGGGCACTGCCACAGAAAGCAAAACGACCCCAAAAAAAAATTTTCCCAACTATAAAAAATAGTAAAAAATTAAAACGAAAAATTTGGCCCTTTGAGAAAAATGAGGGAGGGTTTGTGGGCGATGGAGAAAGCAACCCCTGAAACTATTTTTTCCCAATGAAACAATCCTTCCTGTAATGAGCGAGGGGTGAGTAAACCCCACCCTAAATGTTTCTTGTCTAACCCCGGGAAAAAAGTGCAGCTTTCTTAAAAATTAAAAAAGACAATCCCCCAGGTCCAGATGGGATACACCCCGTGTCCTAAGGGAGTTAAGTATGGATAGATAAGCCCCTATTCTTTAAAATTTATGGACTGCAATAATGGGTATACCCAAAGGAAGCAAAGCAAAGGGGCCCATTTTTCAAAAGGGGGGCAAAAATGATCCAGGAAACTATAGGCCATAAGCTTTAACCCTGGTAGGTAAAATGTATGAAAGGGTTTTTTCCAGGAGTTCCCGGGGATCTCACTGACAATAAATGTATAACGCCGTTCCAGCAATGGGCTTATGAAGGATCAGACCTGACTCATATCATCAGCTTCTATGGGGAGGACAGTTCTAGACTGGATCAGGGGGAGGCACTGTATGTCACTGTTACTGGTGGTGACCACAGGGGTCAGTATTGGAGGGGTCACTGTTGCTAGTGGGGACCACAGGGGTCAGTATTGGAGGGGTCACTGTTACTAGTGGGGACAACAGGGATCAGTATTGGAGGGGTCACTGTTACTAGTGGAGACCACAGGGGGCAGTATTGGAGGGGTCACTGTTACTAGTGGGGACAACAGGGATCAGTATTGGAGGGGTCACTGTTACGAGTGGAGACCACAGGGGGCAGTATTTGAGGGGTCACAGTTACTAGTGGAGACCACAGGGGGCAGTATTTGAGGGGTCACTGTTACTAGTGGAGACAACAGGGGTCAGAATTGGAGGGGGTCACTGTTACTAGTGGAGACCACAGGGGTCAGTATTGGAGGGGTCACTGTTACTAGTGGAGAACACAGGGGTCAGTATTTGAGGGGTCATTGTTACTAGTGGAGACCACAGGGGGCAGTATTTGAGGGGTCACTGTTACTAGTGGAGACCACAGGGGTCAGTAATGGAGGGGTCACTGTTACTATTGGAGACCACAGGGATCAGTATTGGAGGGGTCACTGTTACTAGTGGGGACCACAGGGAGCAGTATTGGAGGAGTCACTGTTACTAGTGGGGACCACAGGGGTCAGTATTGGAGGGGTCACTGTTACTAGTAGAGACCACAGGGGGCAGTATTGGAGGGGTCACTGTTACTAGTGGAGACCACAGGGGTCAGTATTGGAGGGGTCACTGTTACTAGTGGAGACCACAGGGGTCAGTATTGGAGGAGTCACTGTTACTAGTGGAGACCACAGGGGTCAGTATTGGAGGGGTCACTGTTACTAGTGGAGACCACAGGGGTCAGTATTGGAGGGGTCACTGTTACTAGTGGAGACCACAGGGGTCAGTATTGGAGGGGTCACTGTTACTAGTGGAGACCACAGGGGTCAGTATTGGAGGGGTCACTGTTACTAGTGGAGACCACAGGGGTCAGTATTGGAGGGGTCACTGTTACTATTGGAGACCACAGGGGTCAGTATTGGAGGGGTCACTGTTACTAGTGGGGACCACAGGGAGCAGTATTGGAGGAGTCACTGTTACTAGTGGGGACCACAGGGGTCAGTATTGGAGGGGTCACTGTTACACATGTAGACCAACAGGGTTCAGCATTGGAGTGTCACAGTTACTATTTGTTTGTAAACTGTTGAGAACACAGGGATGCAGTATTTGAGGGTCAATTTTACTATTGTAGACCACAGTGGTCCATATTTGAGGGGGTCACGGTTACTAGTGGAGACCACAGGGGTCAGTATTGGAGGGGGTCACGTTCCTGTGAGGGGTGGATGGGGACAGATAGCGAGGGGTGATGTTGTTCGTCGGGGGGGGGGTGGGGGTGGGGGTGGGGAGGGGGGTGGGGGTGTTAGGATAGGGGGGGGAGGTGGGAGGGGGGGGAGGGGGTGTGGGGGTGGTGAGGGGGGTGGGGGGTGGAGGGGGGGGGGGGGGGGGGGGGTGGGGTGTGGTGGTCGGCGGGGTGGGGGGAATGTGTTAAATTGTGGGGGTGTGGTTGGGGGGGGGGGGGGGAGTATGGAGAGCGGGAGGTTAAGGTGTTGGAAATGTTATTATGTGAGTAATATGGTGATGTTGGGTGATATGGGTATTGGGGTATTATGTGATGGTGGGTTATAGGGTATTGGTGTATTAATATGGGATTTAGTGTGTGGCATCTGTTTTATTTGGTGTAAAATGGGATGATTTGAGGTATATGTAAGAGTGGAGTATTAAGGTCAGAATTGGAGGGGTCACTGTTACTAGTGGAGAACACAGGGGTAAGTATTGAGGGGTCACTGTTACTATGGTGAACAAAGGTAAGTATTGAGGGGTCATTGTTACTATGGAGACCACAGGGGTCAGTATTGGAGGGTCCCACTGTTACTAGTGGAGAAACACAGGTGTCATATGGAGGGGTCCTCTTTACTAATTGAGAGACCAACAGTGACAAGTCATTGGAGGGTCACGGTATACTAGTGGGGACCACAGGAGAGCAGTATTGAGATTTCACTGTTACTAGTGTGGACCACAAGGGTCTGTAAAATTGTGATGGAGGCACATGTAAGCTATTTAGAGACAACAGGGGTCAGTATTAGAGGTCACTGTTACCAGTGGAGACCACAGGGTCAGCATTGGAGTGTCACTGTTACTATGGAGAACACAGTTGATCCAGATAATTTGAGGGGTCCATTTGTTACTTATAGATGACCACAGGGGTGCAGTATTTGAGGGGTCCACTTGTTACTAGTGAAACCACAGGGGCTTCAGTAATTGGAAGGGGTCACGTATCTAGTGGAGAACACCAAGGTCCATTATTGAGGGGTCTAACTGTTTCTAGTGATACCAAACGGGGTCATTTATTTAGGTGTCCACTGTTTAGCTAGTGAGGACCCACAGGGGTCAGTATTGGAGGGGTCCAGCTGTTACGTGTGGTATGAACCACATGGACAGTAATGGAGGGGTCACTGTTACTAGTTGGGTACCACAGGGCAATAGTGGGATGTGTCAACTGTTACTAGTGGTAGGACCACAGGGGGCAGTATTAGGAGGGGTCCACCAGTTTACTAGTGGGGTACCACTGGGGTCCGTAATGGAGGGTCCCTATATCTAGGGAGAACCTACAGGGTCAGAATCGTGAGGGACGGACTGTTTACTAAGTGGAGAACACAGGTGTTCCAGTATTGGAGGGTCACTGTTCTAGTGGGTAGACCACAGGGGGCAGTATTGGAGTGGTAGTACCCCATTGTTTGCCTAGTGGAGAACACAGGGGTCATTTAATTGATGTGAGGACACTGTTTCTAGTGGAAGATACCCACAGTGTCAGTTGATATGGTGAGGTGACCACTGTATACTATGTAGTGAGGAACCACAGGGGTCAGTATTGGAGGTGTTTCACTGTTACTACAAAAGCGTGGTGGAAGACCAAGGGTGTCAGTATTTGGTAGAGAGTCACTGTTACTAGAGGTAGACCACAGGGGTTCAGTAATAGGATGTGATTATCGCACTAGTTTTTACTAGTGGGGACCCTCAATGAGCGAGTATTGTAGGGTCACTGGTTACAGTGGGAAACCACAAGGGGGCTAGTATTGGGGGTGGTCACCTCTACAATTGATGTGCCGAACATGGTGTCAAGTATATGAGGAGTCCTGTTTTACTATGGGGTTTTTTGTTTGGTGGATTTTTTTCGTAGTGGACCACTAAGGGGTCAGTTTGAATTGAGGTTGACACCTGTTTAACAAGTTGGAGGAAACACATGGCTGGTTCATGTAATTTCAGGGGTCCACTGTTACTATTGGAGTACCACATGGGTCAGTATTGAGGGGTGCACTGAGTATACTGAGTGAGAACCACAGTGTGGATCAGAATTGGGAGGAGTGCACTGTTACTAGTGGATGAGCCAAAGTGGGTCTCCAGTAATTTGGGAGGTAGTTCACTTTATCAAGTTTAGAACCACAAGGGGGCATTGTGTTTTGGAGGAGTCCACTGATTTACAAGTGGTGACCAAAGGGCATAAGTAGGAGGTGGTCATTTGTTTGCGTGATGGAGATCACAGGGGTCAGTCTATTGAGGGTTCTCACTGTTTACCTATTTGGGACCACGATGGGGATCAGTATTGCGGTGAGTTGGGACACACTGATTTTCTAGGTGGGGACCCCACAGGGGGTCAGTATTGGGATGGGATCACTTGTATTGCGAAGATGGTAGTGACCACGAAGGGAGCAGTATTTGAGGGTCCACTGTTACTAGTGGGGACCTCACAGGTGGCCATTATTGGAGGGGTCACAGTTCCTTAGTGGGGACCACCAGGGGTCGAGTATTGAGGGTCTACTGATTTCTAGGTGGAGACCGACAGGGAGGCGAGTAGTTGGATGGTGTCACTGTTACTAGTGGCAGACCACAGGTTGCGGTAAGTATTGGAGGGGTACACATTGATGCTGATGTGGAGAAAACATTTTGTGTCGCCAGTAATTTGGAGTGTCACTTGTTTTCTAGTTTATGGTGACCAGCAGGGGTCCATTATTGTAGGGTGTGATGATCCCCTGTTACTAGTTTGGGACCACACAGGAGCAATTTTATTGGAGGTGTCCACTTGATTGGTCTAGGTGGGTGGACCACAGGTTCAAGGTATTGGCGGGTTCACTTGTTACTTAGTGGGGACCACAGGGAAGCGAGTAATTTGGAGGTGACACTGATTTGCTTAGTGGGGAGCCACACGTGGCAAGATTTGGTCCCTATCCTCTGATATGATTTCCTCCATTAATGAACTCTTACACATGGTAGCAACAGTGTATATGAAGTAGTTATCTTTTTCAAGTAATGTATACTAATCTCTATAAAGTAACGTCAACAACAGATGATGATGTAAGTTTATCACAATAGTGGAGATCCTGGAAATAATTTTGAGGGCCGGTGCAGAGAAAATTTGCATATGAGTAGTTATAACGACTGTATAAATTACAATGGTTTCTTCACATGGGATAAGGAAACATCCTTTATCATGTTTGTACTTGATTACACAGAAAAACGCATGTTGAAAATAGTGACCTGTAAAAGGATCCTTAGGATAATCTATTAGGGACAGTAAACACTTGAATAACTGTATTCAGCGCATGAGTGCAGGCACAGTGCAGCTGCCAAGGCAAACAGGATGTTTAATGGGTTGTAAATAGAAGGAGGGCATATAGGGCCGCTGCTATTGATAACATAGTCATCATCCCTATAATACAAGTCACGTGTGTCAACCAAACACTTGGAGTGATATGGGGAGACAGGTAATGGTTCTGGCACAGGAGAAGACATAGCGTAGAGCTTTGAAACCAGTGTACAAAGACCCAACGGAATCGACAAATATCTGTAATTAATAAGTGACAGGGTTGGACTACCAATACCAGACAGATTAATATATGAGAGGTGATAATATTCAGAGAGAAGACGGCTGTAGTCTGGGAGAACATAATAGAATTATGTTATAAAGAATATCATAGGTGTCAATATAGAGAGATCTCTCCCAAGACCATATTTATATCAAGGACGTGGAATCCCGCACAAGTGGTCGTCCGCACTTCAACCCAGATGGTAAGAAGAAGGTTTTTTCTCGAACATTAAACATAGAAAATGGACATTCCTATTACTGTTTTAGAGCAGTGAGACTGTGGGAAAAACCTCTGGCCAGAGGTACTGTGTCCATTGTGATTCGACTAACATAGATCAAAAAGGTGACTGATACATTATTCTAGATTTAATTAATAGTTAACTAGTTATAGTTTGATCGGAATTCGTGAAGAAAGGCGGTCACCTTCGGCTGATACATATTCCCTATATTGTGAATAGATATAACAAGTTAAGTGTGGACCGTAGTGAAAATTCTGGGAGGAAATGTGTGCCTTGAAAACATTTCTAATATGCTAATAATATGAACAAGTTTATTATTGAGACCCGGGGATTCTAGGAGAAGGGTTCTTGTGATTACATTTCCCTAGTCTTGTAAATATAACAAATTTATGTAGTTTTTTGACCGGATTCTGGAGAATGGTTTCCCCTTGGAGGACATATCTAGATGTGTTAATGAGATATATACAATTATATTAGAGACCGGAAATTCTGGTTGATTAAGGGTCTGGATTAGATACATTTCAAGATGGTAATAATAAAACAAGAGTTACATCTAGACCGGGTATTCTGGAGTTGGAGGTGTCACTTTCTGAGGACTACTAGATTATTTGGGGCCAGAGACTGGGTTTTACTTGTAACTAGAGTAGAGGAACTTTTCAGATCTACCTACTTAAGTCTGGACTTATAGTTGGATGGGGAGCTGAGTTTGAGGCCAGGAATCACTGTGGAGATATACAGAAGATCTTGGAGCTGCGTTGGGCGTATGCCCAGGGTTGAAGGGTTGGTCTATGCCTACTCTATCGGCCTTTGCATCCTGCCTTGCCTCACTAGGGCCATACCTTAACTACCGGGGACGCCGTTAGCATACCTACTCTGAATTCCCCTTGCTTATATTTTTCTTGGGAACCTACATCGGGCGTAGCGCCTATACCTTCTTGCCTACCTATCTGGGTCTACCTACCAGGGGCTTACCTATGTACCTAAAATGGGTAGCGATGATTACCTGATACCCAGGGCGGGGCGACTTGGCTACCTAACAGGATCCTATCTACTGAATGGGACGGAATGCCTAACATACCTTAGAGCATGGTTATTCCGCCTAACTAGTGTTTTGAAGGGTACCCCAGACAACCTTCTACCGTTGTAAAACAAGCCAAAATCTCGTCTTGGCGTAGTTCATCCATTGGAAGTGTTTTTTTTTATCACTCCAAGGCTGATAATAACCCCCTCCTACTATTACCCAATACCCTTGTAGCCAAATAGGTACTAAGAAGTAACTGATTAACTGTCTGCATCCTACAAATGTAATGGTTCCCTCAGCTGTGGTGCGGGCCTGTTGGGGCTTGAGCATAATTTAGGTATGGGTAGTCCCCCAATACAATGGATCTTAGCCCGCATGCCCTGGAAAAGTATCAGCCTCATGCTTCCTTGTTTACCATTGTCAGTTACCCAGAATAAGAAGGTAGGGTGGAAAACCACATTTTTTTTAATTATTAATTTTTTAGTCTCAGTTTATTAAGCTAAACCATAACCAAGCTTTGAACAAAACACCATATAATGATTAAGAAAGAAGAATTGATGTGGGTCCCCCCTCCCCTCCATTATTTCCACAGATCCAGCCTAGGTAGAACGAGCAAGGGCTGTCACTCCTGAGCACATAATGTAAAAGTGGAACGTGTGTCCTATTATATCGTGGTACCCCTTTCCCATTCAAAAAACATTGTCAGCCCCAGCAGCAAGCCCCAGAGGTGTGTACCTTCTTACTAAAAAGTCGCACCTTCGATAGATGAGGGTAAAACCTGTTCTCTTATCCCCCCAGTTACCTTTTAAATGCTACTGGGAACTTTGACACCTGGAAAAAAAATTAAAAAAAAAAAAAACAACACAGACACAACAGAAAAAAACAAAAATACTTAATGTAAATAAACACCCCCTTGAATGTCCCCGCCCTTGAGCTTCACACAGTGTTTTATTAAAAATAAATGGATTTTGACACACTATTACCTCCCTGATTGATATTCCCCAACAATTCCAGACATATTGCAAAGGAGATGGAACCTGTAGATAGAATAGAAATTCTACAATAAAACATGACGATACTAAACTCAAATAACCCGAAGAAGATTCTGAAGACCATACAGTCAATCCTGCCATCAGACCCATGTAACACCACAGATAATGGAGTAGATGTCCCTGCAGTCCTATGTAACACCACAGATAATGGAGTAGATGTCACCTGCAGTCCTATGTAACACCACAAATAACAGTGATAACTCTGAGTACAAACAATGTAGTAGATGTCACCTGCAGTCCCATGTAACACCGCACATAGCACAGTGATCACTCTCTGAGTACAGATAATGTAGTAGATGTCTCCTGCAGTCCCATGTAACACCACACACAGCACAGTGATCGCCCTCTAGCACTCACCTGTGTGAGGTGGCAGCAGGTGAGGTCTGAGTTTCGGGCGTCCACACGGAGGGAAAACCTGCAAAAGAGAAATAACTGAAAACATCAGAGGATTCCAACAACGCTGATCACAGGGGCCCCCGACACCCGGAGCACACAGGGGCCCCCTGCACCCGGAGCACACAGGGGCCCCCAGCACCCGGAGCACACAGGGGCCCCCGACACCCGGAGCACACAGGGGCCCCCAGCACCCGGAGCACACAGGGGCCCCCAGCACCCGGAGCACACAGGGGCCCGCAGCACCCGGAGCACACAGAGGCCCCCGAAACCCGGAGCACACAGGGGCCCCCAGCACCCGGAGCACACAGGGGCCCCCAGCACCCGGAGCACACAGGGGCCCCAGCACACGGAGCACACAGGGGCCCCTGACACAAGGAGCACACAGGGGCCCCCGACACCCGGAGCACACAGGGGCCCCCAGCACCCGGAGCACACAGGGGCCCCCCGAACACACGAGCACACAGGGGCCCCCACACCCGGAGCACACAGGGGCCCCGCAACCCGTGAGCACACAGGGCCCCAACACACGGAGCAAACAGGGGGCCCCCGACACCCGAGCACACACTGACCCCGACACCCGAGCACACTGACCCCAACACCCGAGCACACAGGGGCCCCAACCCGGGACAACCCAGGGCCCCCGACACCGGATCACACAGGGCCCCCGACACCCGGAGCACACAGGGGCCCCCAGCACCCGGAGCACACAGGGGCCCCCGACACCCGGAGCACACAGGGGCCCCCGACACCCGGAGCACACAGGGGCCCCCGACACACGGAGCACACAGGGGCCCCCGACACCCGGAGCACACAGGGGCCCCCCGACACCCGGAGCACACAGGGGCCCCCAGCACCGGAGCCACAGGGGCCCCCAGCACCCGAGCACACAGAGGCCCCCGAAACCCGGAGCACACAGGGGCCCCCAGCACCCGGAGCACACAGAGGCCCCAGCACCGACCGGGAGCACCCACACACAGGGTGCCCCCGCACCCGGGGCACACAGCGGCCCCCAGCACCGGAGCACAGGGTCCCCAGCACCAGGAGCACACAGGGCCCCGAAACCCCGGAGCACACAGGGGCCCCCGCACCCGGAGCACACAGGAGCCCCCCCCACCCGGAGCACACAGGGGCCCCCGACACACGGAGCACACAGGGGCCCCCCTCACACGGAGCACACAGGGGCCCCCGACACCCGGAGCACACAGGGGCCCCCGACACCCGGAGCACACAGGGGCCCCCAAGGCACAAGGCCCAGACCACCACAGGGACCCCAGCACACGGAGCACACAGGGGCCCCCGACACCCGGAGCACACAGGGGCCACCAGCACCCGGAGCAAACAGGGGCCCCGACACCGGAGCAACACAGGGGCCCCCAGCACCGGAGCACACAGGGCCCCCAGCACCCGGAGCACACAGGGCCCCGCACCCGACCCAACGGCCCGGCACCAACACAAGGGCCCCGACACACGGAGCACACAGGGGCCCCCAGCACCCGGAGCACACAGGGGCCCCCAGCACCCGGAGCACACAGGAGCCCCACAACCCAGAGCACACAGGGGCCCCCAGCACCCGGAGCACACAGGGGCCCCCAGCACCCGGAGCACACAGGGGCCCCCGACACACGGAGCAAACAGGGGCCCCCACCACCCCGACCACCCAGGGCGCCCCCCACACCCGGAGCACACAGGGGCCCCCATCACCGTGAGCACAGGGTCCCCCAGCACCCGGAGCACACGGGGGCCCCCACAACCCGGAGCACACAGGGGACCCCCAGCCCCAGGGAGCACAGGGTCCCCCAGCACCCGGAGCACACAGGGGCCCCGAAACCCGGAGCACACAGGGGCCCCCGCCCGGAGACACCCCCAACCCGGAGCACACAGGGGCCCCCGACACCCGGAGCACACAGGGGCCCCCGCACCCGGAGCACACAGGGGCCCCCGACCCCCGGATCACACATGGGCCCCCGACACCCGTTTCACACCGTGGCCCCCGCACCCCGGTGCACACAGGGGGCCCCCGACACCCGGAGCACACAGGGGCCCCCGACACCCGGAGCACACAGGGGGCCCCCGACAACCTGGAGCACACAGGGGCCCCCAGAAACCCGGAGCACACAGGGTCCCCCGACACCCGGAGCACACCGGGGCCCCCGCACCCGGAGCACACAGGAGCCCCAGCACCCGGAGCACACAGGGGCCCCCGACACACGGAGCAAACAGGGGCCCCCAGCACCCGGAGCACACAGGGGCCCCAAGAACCCGGAGCACACAGGGGCCCCCAAAACACGGAGAACACAGGGGCCCCCGCAACCCGGAGCACACAGGGACCCCCCACACATGGAGCACACAGGGACCCCCGACACACGTATCACACAGGGGCCCCCGACACACGGAGCACACAGGGGCCCCCGACACCCTTATCACACAGAGGCCCCCGACACCCGGAGCACACAGGGGCCCCCCGCCCCCCGGAGCACACAGGGGCCCCGCACCCGGAGCACACAGGGGCCCCGCGACCCCCGGAGCACACAGGAGCCCGACACCCGGAGCACACAGGGGCCCCGCACCCGGAGCCACAGGCCCCCCCGCACCGGAGCACACAGGGCCCCACACCCGGAGCACACAGGGCCCCCCGACACCCGGAGCACACAGGGGCCCCCAGCACCCGGAGCACACAGGCCCCCAGCACCCGGAGCACACAGGGGCCCCGACAACCCGGAGCACACAGAGGCCCCCACACCCGGAGCACACAGGGGCCCCCAGCACCGGGAGCACACAGGGCCCCGACACCCGGAGCACACAGGGGCCCCCAGCACCCGGGAGCACACAGGGGCCCCCAGCACCCGAGCACACAGGAGCCCCCACACCCAGAGACACAGGGCCCAGCACCGGAGCCCACAGGAGCCCACACGGAGTACACAGGGGGCCCCACACACGGAGCACACAGGGGCCCCCAGCACCGCCGACAGGGCACACAGAGGCCCGCACCCGAGCACACAAGGCCCCAGCACCCGGAGCACCCAGTTTCCTCAGCTTCCGCAGCTTCCAGGGGATCCTCACCTGTCCTGACCCAGGTGGCCAGCAGCAGGCAGAGCAGCGGGGGGACCGGGTCCATGACTCCTGATGCAGGAGATTGTGGAAATGTGCAGCATGAGGTGCGCGGCGGCTGCTACAGGGGAAGGTCCTCGTCCTCAGCAGGTGGGACACTGCTGCGCGGCCCCCGGATCACGTTACCTGAGGATCTACAGTTACTGATCCTGCCCCAACAAAGGGGGGATTCTCTGCAGCCGAGACCGAGCTCCCTGCACCTCACAATCACTGTGTGTGATCAGTCCTGAGTGTGTAGTCACAATTCCCTGCACCTCACAATACTAGTGATCATCGTCCTGAGTGTGTAGTCACAATCCCAGCACCTCACAATCACTGTATGATCAGTCCTGAGTGTGTAGTCACAATCCCTGCACCTCACAATCACTGTATGATCAGCCGTCCTGAGTGTGTAGTCACAATCCCTGCACCTCACAATCACTGTGTGTGATCAGTCCTGAGTGTGTAGTCACAATCCCTGCACCTCACAATCACTGTGTATGATCAGTCCTGAGTGTGTAGTCACAATCCCCGCACCTCACAATCACTGTATGATCAGTCCTGAGTGTGTAGTCACAATCCCTGCACCTCACAATCACTGTATGATCAGTCCTGAGTGTGTAGTCACAATCCCCGCACCTCCAAACAATTTTTGATCCGTCCCCGAGGGGGTAGTCACAAAACCCACCTCACAATCCTGTTGATCAGTCCTGATGTGTAGTCACAACCCCTGCACCCACAACCCGATGATCAGTCCAGTGTGTATCAAATCCCTGCACCTCAAATTTTTGTGATTCGTCTGAGTTGTGATCAAAATCCCTGCACCTAAAAATCACTTGTGTCATCCGAGTGTGTGTCACAATCCCTGACCTAACAATCACTGTTGATCGGCCTGAGTGTGAGAAAAAAATTTGCACCTCACAATCATTGTTTGATCAGTCCTGGGTTAGTACAATCCCCCCCCCTCACAATCAC
>JAODAL010048021.1:0-29365 GCA_025379985.1 Phyllomedusa bahiana | reverse complement strand
ATTTATAAACCATCGGGACTCCGCTGATGGCTTCCCCATTCCTTGTGGTCTTGGTCATCACCACGCCCCTCCCCTCCCCTTCCCTTTAGCCTCCGGGTGCCTCCCAGGGAAAACCCAGGTTAGGATATCGGGTCTTTTGGAATAGACCCGACAAGCCTTACTACAGGCTTCAGCCCGCATGAAGTCCCAAGCTGACAAGAGGAGAAGACCGTCCCCAATGTTTCTCCCAGGGGATAAAGTGTGGCTCTCTTCTAAATACATACGCCTCAAGATCGCCAGCTATAAATTGGGTCCGCGGTTTCTGGGAAACCTTTTGAGTACTTTGGCACTGAATCCGGTGTCCTACAAGCTTTTGCCTACCTCCATCCTCCGGATTCCTAACGCCTCTCACGTCTCCCCCCAACCGCCTCTGGTCTTGAACCACTTCCCCCAGAAGAGCGCTGCCCCGTCTCCGGCCCTAGAGTCCCCTGATGTTTTTGAAGCAAACGACATCTTAGACATGAAGACCATCAGGGCTAAGCATTTCTTTCTTGTAGATTGGAGAGGTTTTGGGCCCCCGAAGAGAGGTCCGGGGAACCCGGATTTCCCAATATCCTGAATCAAGATCTGCTCCGTAATTTCCCTTCGGCCTAAAAAGAGGGGGGGGAACCTAAGGGGGGGGGGGTACTGTAGCGGGTGCCCCCGCTTCTCGGTCCGTGGGCCGCGGGTGCAACCGTGGCCGCCCCCGGGCGTCTGCCGAGGTCGGGTGCCACTGGCCACGAGGCGAGCCGGGGGTCCGCTCCTGCCGGGGACTCACCTGGCCTCGTTCCTGTCCCATCCGCGTCCTCAGCCGGCCAGGGTGCGCGTGCCCGCCCCCTAGCGCGTGCGTTCTCGTAAATTTAAAGAGCCAGCGTCCCGGTAATTGGATAATTGCCGGGCGCTTCCCCTATTTAAGGTTTCACTTGGCAATCATTCCTTGCTGGATCTATGTTGCCTCGAGCATTAGAGAAAGCGTTCCTGAAGTGTATTCTCGCCTTACCGTGTACCAGACCCTTTGCTACGTTTCTCGACTCCGAACCTCTGCCGCCTGCCCTGACCTTACCGCCTGTCCACGACCACGAACCATTGCCGCCAGCCCTGACCTTCCTGCCTGACCACGACTACGATTCGTGGATTGCGATTCTGTACCATGCTGCACCTCGGCCGCCACCGCGAGCAAGTCACGTCAGGGGTAGCGACCTTGTAGCCTCACGCCGCAGCAAGTCCATCCCGCTTTTTGGCGGGCTCTGGTGAATACCGGGGGCTACTTAGACTCCGCTCCCTGACGTGGCTTAGCTATCATCGCTTGCGGTGGTCCAGAGGATCCACTACCCAGCCGTTACAAAGTCATTTTCTGATGACACTTTCCCTTTGGGTTTTGCCACAAAGTGAAATTGACGTGGGAAGCTTGCAAATTAAATAAACATTTTCACCATTCATTATTATTAAAAATTCTGCACCATTTTTGTTTTAGCTGCTCCTTTAGTGATCCATTGTTTACAGCTCGTCTCCAGGGGATACGACCAGGGCTCAGAGCTCCTCAGTCCTGGTCGCAGATGCTCAGACATCACCTCTCCTCTCAGGCAGCTACTGAGTGTTCAAACCCCAGGTGCTGTCACTCTACTCCCATCCTCTGTACTCCTTAGTAATTAGTCAAACAGTGCAAATAAATAAAAAAGAAACCTCATCAGGTCTGTGCATTGATAAAGAGAAAAAAACAAACACAGGTTTGGTTCCTGCAGGGATTTGAACCGAGGACCCTTGTGCCTGGAGGCAAAAACTTTACCTCACAGCTACTCACAATGCTTTACATAAACAGACCTTTCTTTGACTACAAAGAGGAAAGGCGTGGTGATGTCATCCTTCAGGGTCACATGATATGCAATTCAATCAAATCACACACGCCTCCTTCTAAGCACACAGAGCTGAAGAGCTGGATGCAGGAGGTATGAAATGAGATCGTGGCAAAACCCCTTATAGGTCCCAGCCATTTTTGGTTTTCATTTTTTCCTCCCCGCCTTCCAAGAGCCATAACTTTTTTATTTTTCTGGTTACATAGCTTTATGAGGGCTTGTTTTTCGCAGCACTTTTTAATGGTGCCATTGGCCATAACATATAATGTATTGGGAAACCCCCCAAAAATTCTAATTGGGGTGAAAAAAAACGTCCTTGTGCCATGTTTGTGGGGGGTTTTTACTTTTACCAGGTTTACTCCTTGGTATAAATAATGTGCTATCTGTATTCTGCAGATGGGTATGATTCCAGCAATAACAACTGTGTAGGGTTTTTGTTATGTTATAGTACCATAAAAAATCCAAACATTTTCTAATTTTTTAATTTGTGTTGCAGCACCATTTTTTGAGACCAATAAATGTTTTTTTCTTCCACCTATGGAAATGAGTGATGGTGTATATTTTGCGGGCTGAGGTGTAATTTTTATTGGTGTCATTTTGGGATAGTTACAACTTTTTTCATCACTTTTATTCCAGTTTTTAGGGGACGTCAAATGACCAAAAAAACGCAATTTTGGCGTTTGAAAATTTGTTTTCTTCTACAGTGTTCAGCGTATGGAATAAATGATGTTATATTTTAATAGAGCAGACTTTTACGGATGCGGCGATACCAACTATGTGTAGTTTTGTTTGTTTTGTAAAATGCCAAAAGGGGGGGGATTTAAAATTTTTATATTTATTTTATTTAAATTATTTTTTTTTTTACTTTAAAACTTAGTCCCCCCTAAGGTACTTGACCACTATGGTGCGCGATTGCTTGTCCTATATACGCTAGTGCTATTGTACTGCTGTATATAGGATTTTCATTCATTACTTATTACTCCCTGTCTATGGCAGGGTGTAATAGGTGTACATACATGGCAGCTACGGAAGCCTGCATGAGGCTTCTGATTGTCAAGGCAACCAATCATCAATCATCACGGCATCTAAAGTGTTACTAGCAGAGAACGAGGCTGGCTCCGTTCCCTGCTGTTAGCGCGGTTGCTGATGCCCATCACATATGGAGCAGGTTCAGCATGTGAGCCTCCTCCATACACCTTTCACTGCATTTGGATGTTCAGGAAAGTCCAAATGTGTGAAGGGGTTAAAGGTGTTGTCTCACTATAAAGATAAGCTCTCATCATGTAGGGAGCAGTAAATGAAGACTTTTTCCAAATACATTGGTCTTTTGATATTACCTTGTTCAGAAGATAGAGAGATTTTATCTGCTCTGAGTGCACACAGGTTTCTATGGTTACCGTCCTGCTCTCCCTTCCTGATTGGACAGAAAGCAGGAAGTGAGGTTACCAGGACAGATGGCAGCTTGAGAACAGAGTGTGTTATCTCTAATAAACCAAGGAGATGAATTACTTTTGATTCTCTACTTTAAAGGAGTTTTCTCGCTACAAAGATTATATCTCTAATGATGGGGACAGTAAAAATAAGCACTTTTGCAATTGGTTTGCATTACCTAAGTCACTTAGTATAGCAGATCTGAGCTAATCTGTGCAGCTTTAGCTATTTCTGCAGCAGCTGGGCAGGACACGCCCGCTTTTCTATGATTGGGTGACTGACATTTCATTCAGCCTGTTTGGACATGCCCCCTGGATGGGACACGCCTCCTGCGCTGTGACTGGATGGCCTGCACTCTGTGCTTACTCCCTCTGAGCTGTGGGAAATGAAAGTGAAACTAAGTGCCTCAGCTTTCTCTGCTGGCTGTATAATAAATGTTGTGTGAGCTTGTCTATGCTCATCTCCCAGCTCTATGTGAAGGAACTGGGCAATTACTAGGTCTGTAGCTGCTGAATTCACTCTCTCCCCCCAAATAACATAGCCTTATACAGTCCCCCCCATCTCCTGCCTGATAACAGGATGGGAGGGCAGAGTGCATTCCTCACATTTGTTTCATCAATTCAGACTGTATGTATAACTGTTTACAGCAATGCAGGTGTTCTGGTTAGAAGGAGCTTGTGGAGGGAGATGACAGCTCTGCAGACAAGAGAACATTGCAGGAGGTCTGCGCTGTGACACCCACTTCCTTCCATTGCATACACAGAATGATGATGTCCCAACTCTTCAGTAAGGGGAGACACACCTCCTGGCAGGAGAGACACGCCTACAGGGAAGAGAGACTCGCCCCTGGATTTGAAGCTGTAAAAGATAGAAACAGCTCAAGTCTGCGAAAGCTTGTAATGATAAAACCCCTTTAAGAGCTGAGGCCTTCTGCACTATAGATTACATTTTTTGCAGTTGTATCAGTGTAATTAGAAGAGCTGGGAATTTGGAACTGATATGTGAACAGAAGAACAGTAAACATTGTTATGGGGGGGCCCCTTGAGACCCTCCTTAACCTCATTGTGTGGTTTCCAAATTAATCAATAATCCATAATTAAGACATATGCATGCGAATGAAAAGAAAAGCTGACACAGCTGTCAATGCAAATCTTCTGGTTTATTACAAGCAATACATGAGTTTATATAATTTCTATTTAAGGTGGATCATATTTTTAATATATTAGTAAAACAATACATCATTATACATCATTATGCACAGATTACATATTCTATTGGTCAAACATAATTAAGCCTCCCCATAATTATCATACCAAAGCCCACCCTGATAAATGTATTGATTACTGTCAATCACACATACCTCCTAACTTTATTCTATATTGATTGGTGAATATTATAATCCAATCAACATCTTATTCAATGCTTGCTTCAACATCATTGTGCTTAGCCTAGATAAAAAACTGTAGTTAATTATTACTTAAAGGGGTTATCTCACTACAAGGATTGCTTTATATGTTAAAGATCTTGCAAAAACAAGTCACTTTGCAATATGTGTCCATTAACAGTGTCCTACCTATTCTGAGATATCCCCTCTTGTATGGGCTGCATCAGCTCCTCAGGTTGCTATAGCTACAGACCTGTATACTCTCTCATGATAGGCTACTAGGACTGGTTGCTATACCTACAGACCTGGCTACTACTTCAGCCTTGTAGAAGCCAGTAAACAAGCACGTGAATTCAAAATGAAACCAAGAAAACAGGACTGAGGTAAGATGGATCGATGTAGTGAGACAACCCCTTTAATACTAAATTTTCCCGTCAAAGGTCTGCAGACAGTCTGTGGTTTCTGTCCTACCCTGAATCAGTCTCTGGGCGCAAGGCCAAAAATCAGGAATAAAGAAGTGAAATACAAAATGGAGAACTAGCAAATCAACCTTCAGTAACATAAGATTGAACAATTAAAGGGGTTTTTCCACGATCTAATGTTGACGTGGGATCCTCCAAAATGGGTATTTAATCACTTTTCTAAATATATGTCATCAAAAAAAGTGAAGCCTCTGAGAGCTACAGCCTGACTTACAAGCCCTTGGTTTCCTGACAGTTTACATTAGACATGACCAGGAGCTGACAGGAGTTGATCTGGTCGCGCTTGTGTTGTTTGCACTTCTTATCTGATGGCAGGGAACATGAACCAGCTTTGAAGGGACTGGGGAGAAAGATCTTGCATCTTTTGTATAGAGAATCCACTGGTTGTAATGTGATTATCTTCGTAAACATGCAGACGCTCCCTAGCTCTCTGCTCAACCCACCTTCCTCTCTCCTTGCAGCGTTCCTGAAGGAATGAAAGAAGGCTGCCTGCTGAGCTTATCTTCATTCCTGAGCAAATAAGAGGGAGAAATATAACGCATATAGCTTATGCACAATACAGTTCTCCTCTGTGGATTAGCAAAACAATGTTTGCTCAACTGCAGAGACTGAGTATCAGGAATGTGCATGGGAGGTGGAGTGACATCACAGAGGAGGTACTTGTTTTTTTAAACACAGAAACACAATGCCCCTTTTTTCATGCCTCAAGAGGGGAGTATCAGCCTGAGGTGAGGAAATCACTTCTTGGCAAAACCCCTTTAAGTCACTGCTCTTTGATAGTCACATAAAGTGATCCAATTTCCATAACACCATAGAAACCCGTGTGCACTCAGAGCAGGTAAAATCTCTCATTGTCTGAATAAGGTAATATCAAAAGAGGAACGTATTTGGAAAAAGTCTTCATTTAACGTTCCCTACATGTTGCAAAACAATAAAAGAATTAGTTGCAAAAGTTTACACGCCCTTTATCAATTTAATAGAAAAAGAGTGACTCAATGACTTATGCTTTATAATTTAAAGGGAAATGTTATTTAATATGGACATAATCTTGAATAAACTACTTAATCTGGGGCAAGGTTTTTCCTCCTGGGATGACCATACAGTATTCCATCACACGCTGTCCTGCAGTAACCACAGCCTTTACCGATGCTCACACATGATTTCCTGGATACTGCACACAATTTCCACTCCATTACCATGCTAATAACTACACAAATCACATTGGAGAATGCAAAGCACATCTGACATGACCTGAAAAGACTTAAAATAATTCAACAAGGATATTGACTTCCACCTCTCCCAATCCTACACGTTCTCCTTCTTTCCAATGCTGGAAGGTGACTTGGACCCGCCGCCGGCTTCACCGCATCACTCTAGTTTGTCCTTTGGCTAATTTCACTTTTTTAAACCAAGCCCATCATTACAGGTCTGAAACTCCAAGAGGGGTCAAAAGAATTAGATTTCACCTGCATGGAAGAAGAGCCATGAGCCCGGCGAGCAGAAAGTGGAGGTAACCTTACACTACTCATTATATTCCAAGGGAAATTCATATAAAATGTGTAACACGGGTAAAATCTGAAAAATAACCAAAAGTGAATATGAAGGGAGATGGGTTTCATCCCAGGCAGCTGAATTCTGTACAGACCTGAAAATTGTTACTATGTGTATGAGGAATGATTTACCCAACATGATATACAAAATTATGTTGTCATATTTACAAGACAAAATTATACTTTCAACTAAATATTATGCTGATATGTATCTTATATCATCTACTGATCTATCTCATATCTTTAACTATCTCCTATCAATCCATCTGTCTGTCCATCTATCTATCTATCTATCTATCTATCTAATCTATCTTCTATCTATCTATCTAGTCTGTCTATCTATCTATCTATCTATCTATCTATCTATCTATCTATCTATCTATCTACAACACACAATATTTGGTTCAGCACTTCCAAAAAACTTTAAATGTGGTTGCACGCTGTGACGGCTGTAATCTAAATACACATAACAACAGCAGCACACAAAAATAGAATACGTTGAAAAAAAACTTTCTGCTTTAAAAAAAACCGAAAGTTTTATGAGGTTCTTTGTTCACACTTTTGTGCAAAATTGCTTAAGCCCACCTTCGACTTTCAACGAGACTTCATTGCAGGTGGGTCCTACACTACGTTACACTAACGCTATATTTCTCTGTGGTCCATCCAGACCTAGCTTTCAGAATGTGAAGCACCAGCTACTAAATACACTGCACTGATTAAAAAATCTGTGTAGATGGGTGGAGTGCTAAAAACCAAGATGGAGGAAGCCCGTCCCCCCTATTTGTAATACACAACACACAATATTTGGTTCCTCATAAAACTTTCATTTTTTTTTTAAAGCAGAAAGTTTTTTTTCAACGTATTCTATTTTTGTGTGCTGCTGTTGTTATGTGTATTTAGATTACAGCCGTCACAGCGTGCAACCACATTTAAAGTTTTTTGGAGGTGCTGAACCAAATATTGTGTGTTGTGTATTACAAATAGGGGGGACGGGCTTTCTCCTTCTTGGTTTCTAGCACTCCACCCATCTACACAGACTTTTTAATCAGTGCAGTGTATTTAGTAGCTGGTGCCTTCACATTCTGAAAGGTAGGTCTGGATGGACCACAGAGAAAATAGCGTTAGTGTAACGTAGGTAGGGACCACCTGCATTGAGGTCTCGTTTGAAAGTCGAAGGTGGGCTTAAGCAATTTGGCGCAAAAAGTGTGAACAAGAACCTCCATAAAACTTTCGTTTTTTTTTAAAGCAGAAAGGTTTTTTTCAGCGTATTCTATTTTTGTGTGCTGCTGTTATTGTTATGTGTATCTATCTATCTATCTATCCATCTATCCATCTCTCTGTGTCTGTCCTTTCTATCTGTCCATCTATCATCTATCTATCCATCTATCTCCTATTTATTTATTTATATATCTGTCCATATATCTATCTATCTATCCATCTATCCATCTCTCTGTGCGTCTCGTATCTATGACCCATATCTGTCATTCTATCTATCTGACTATCTGAGTCATCTAATCAATTTCCAAATCTACAAATCATAACTTCTGTGTCTTCCTTTTCTAGCATTTTTCACTATTCTATTTTGATATCGTATCTATTGTATCTATCTATCTATCTATCCATCTCTCTGTGTCTGTCCTTTCTATCATCTATCTGTCCATCTATCTATCTGACTATCTATCTATCTATCTATCCATCTATCCATCTCTCTGTGTCTGTCCTTTCTATCATCTATCTGTCATCTATCTATCTATCTATCTATCTATCTATCCATCTATCCATCTCTCTGTGTCTGTCCTTTCTATCATCTATCTGTCCATCTATCTATCTGACTATCTATCTATCTATCTATCTATCTATCTATCTATCTATCTGACTATCTATCTAATTGTCATGATTGTGCCTGACCTCTATCACCACCTATCACCTCTGTTCCTTGTTCTCTGGTGTGATATATAAGGGTTCCTGTGCCATTTCTCCTTGCCTGCTATACTGGTTACCTGTTGTGCCTGTTAGTTAGCCTGTTACTCTTTCTTGCTTTACCTGTTACTTGGCCTTGGCGATACCTACCGACTTTTCCTCTGCTTAGTGTTTCTGTACTGCTTCTCCCACCTGTTGCTGACCTGTCTAGTTTGACCTTCTGTTATTGTGTTTTCTGTTTGTTTGGTCTGCATCTTGTGTATTCACCTACTTAGTGTAACTCGCAGTCTTCGGTTGGAGCCGACCTGTTAAGGAGTCGGACACCCCCCAAGAGGCAGGGACAGTGGGTTGGGAACAGCATCAGGGCCTCACTGTCAGTCTCTACTCGTGTGCACCTGACCGGTTCCTCACACTGATATCTATCTATGTATCTGATATCTATCATCTATCTATCTATCTATCTTTCTCTCTCTGTTTCCCTCTGTCTCTCTCTTTTCCTATCTATCGTTCTAAAAAAGACATAAAAATTGTGCAATAAATGACACAGGTGAAAATTTCCATTTATCTATGTGTCTAAGTATCTTTTTCTCTCTCTCTGTTTCCCTTTATCTCTCTCTCTCTCTTTCTATCCATTCATCTATTTATTCATCTGTCTGTATTTTATCAGTCAGGAAAACTTCTCAAACACTGAAAGATCATCATAGTACAAATACTATTACTGTACACGTACTGTATATTACATTGCAGTTCATCTGTGTTGATTCCCTTTTACTTTATTACATCTGAGACAATTAAACAATCCAGTAGAAAATTGTATTATTTCATATATTTAGGAAGACATTTTCTCCTGCACAGACATTTATCTAGATCCCGACACATCCCGCGCTGGAGAACAACATCAAATATTTTCGTAACTAAGAATAAGCATTAGGTACAGAAAATTATTTTGGGGTAATTAGCATGAGCGCGTCGGAAGAGGTAAAATATGCAAATTGGAAAAGTTACCTTGGGATTTTAGCTGATTTGCATTCTTTTGTTTCCTTGCGAGGAAAAATGTCTCTGAATATTAATTTTTACAGTAATTAAAATCCGACTCCAGAGAAACGGACGACACTTGGAATCCAAACATTCAGGACTTACATTTGTTATGTTTCTTTAGCTGTGACTTTTAACAATTTTCAGCTGATAATTTATTCATTGTTATTATTCCTAATTTATTTGTATAGAATTTTTAGAACCTTCCCCTGAGAAAGGTTCATACAGAGCAGTCCCAATATTCTGATCCAAGTGATTCCCCTCTCTACCAGTAAGAGCAATTGGTGAGAGGACGTACAAAAACCCTGGTGCTTTCAGCAGAAGACGGGCACCATGGGCCCCACCAATGGGTCAGTGGGCAAAGCACCGGGCTGTTATGACAGCCCTACAGCTCTCCATTGACACAATGCACACTGCCATGACTTTCTATTGTACGGCTCTGTAGTATAGCGCTCATAGACACCTATTCTCTATACCACGGGTGTCAAACTGCGGCCCTCCAGCTGTTGAGAAACTACAACTCCCATCATGCATTTGTAGAATCTATAACAGTGGGCATGATGGGAGTTGTAGTTTCCCAACAGCTGGAGGGCCGCAGTTTGACACCCGTGCTATACTATACATCAGCTTTATCATGTACATGAAACTAAAGAGGGTGCAAATGCCAAGCCAAGCACTCTAATGATAATTATGGTACATTTACTAGCACAAGGTCTGGTGTCTGCCTTAAAAGGTACTATTTATTGAATCCACAGTAAAAGCGGTACAGAACAAGCAGCAATATCTGACGCGTTTCGGGTTTTTAGAATATAGACTCATAGGGCAACATGTATGATGGATAGTGTTTAGACGTCAATTTATTGCGCATAAGAATAGTGTAGAATGCGCCTGAATCTATTAATCTGTTCTACTGCGGGTCATAAATCAGGCACATTCTAGCGCAGAAACAACACTTCTGGCTCAGGTAAACCACTTTTAACTCTTTACCGACCTATGACATACATCATAGCGCCAGTAAGCTACACAGCCGCGGGGTGTTAGCGGCTAATTTCAGCTAACATTCAGCGGTTACAGCTAAATGAATGAAAGACAGTGCCACGCACCGTTCTTCACTCCGATCGGAGCATCAGCAGAGAAATAGCTGAGTCCCGATCGGCAAACATGGCAGCGGGAAACCTTGTGAAGGCTCCCATCGCTGCCATGTTGTCGATTGCCCCACTTCTGGCCCCAGGCAGGAAGTGGGGAAACCATCATCTTGGTACACCCTAATGCATTGTCTAGGCAATGCATTAGGCTGTATTAACGATCACGCCCTCTAGTGGTGAAGCAACCTAGGGGGACTCAAAGTAAAAAAAAATGTTAATTTTTTTTTAAGTGTAAACAAAAAAAAAGGATTAAAAGTTCAAATCACCCCGCTTTTGCCATTTTACAAATAAAAAAAGAAATAATAAAAAAGTTACACATATTTGGTATCGCCGCGTCCGAAAAAAGTCCGATCTATAAAACATAACATCAGTTATCCTGTACGCTGAACACCGTAGAAGAAAAAATTCCAAACGCTAAAGTTCTGGTTTTTCGGTCATTTTACGTCCCATAAAAATTGGAATAAAAGTGATCAAAAAAGTTGCATGCATTCCAAACTGCTCGCAATAAAAAGTACACTTCAGCCCGCAAAAAAATGCACCCTCAGTGACATCCGTAGGTGTTAATACAAAAAAATTATTGGTCGCACAAAATGGTGCCGCAGCGCAAATTTCAAACTTAGAAAATGTTTGGAATTTTTTTACGGTACCAAAACATAACGGAAACCCTACATGGTTGGTATTGCCGGCTGCGTATCAACCTGTAGAATACAGATGACACATTATATTTACTGAAAAATACAGGAAAAAAAACTCCCGCAATCATGGCGCAAATAAGTTTTTTTTCACATTTTGCCCCACTTAGAATTTTTTTGCCATTCCCCAGTATATTCTATGGTAATATGAATAACATCACTAGAAAATACATCTTGTCCCGCAAAATAAAAGCCCTCATTTGTCTATGTAGGTGGAAAAATAAAAAAGTTATGGCTTTCAGAAGG
This sequence comes from Phyllomedusa bahiana, assembly GCA_025379985.1. Classification (NCBI taxonomy): domain Eukaryota; kingdom Metazoa; phylum Chordata; class Amphibia; order Anura; family Hylidae; genus Phyllomedusa; species Phyllomedusa bahiana. The sequence goes on along the minus strand of JAODAL010048021.1, from coordinate 17,609 downwards.
CAAAGAGGAAAAAAAATTAGAGCCATATTATTATGACCGTCCGTCAGAAAGGGGTTAAAGTGCTCTACCTGTTCCAGCTGTAATGCGCCTGGTATTTCTGTACTGAAGCTATAAATATGTAGCTTAGCACGGTTCCACTGCGCCCCGCCTCCCACACGCCCCCGAAATCAGGCGCATTACAAACTGCCGCGGGCGCTCTGTAATGCGCCTGATATTGGCATGAGGGAGATTTTAAACTATAGTGAACGGGGCTGCGCTAGATGTCGGGCTGAAAAGACGTCAGACCTCTGATGCAGTCCCGGTCATACATATCCCCCATAGTCTATATTGTGACAAAAGTGACAAGTCACATGAGTCGAGCAACCATGTAAACTGATCAGTTTCCAAGGCAGCTGGAAGCCGAATGAAGGCTTCCATAACACATATTTTACTCTCTATGACTTCCTGTCCCAGGCAGGCAGTAATGGAACTGCCATATTGGTACACCTTACTGCATTTTTAAAGGGGTTGCCTCACTACAAGGATTGCTTTTTTTGTTAAAGATCTTGCAAAAAACAAGTCACTTTGCAATATATGTCCAATAACAGTGTCCTACCTATTCCGAGATATCCCCTCTTGTATGGGCTGCATAAGCTCCTCAGGTCGCTATGGCTACAGACCTGTTTGATCTCTCCTGATAGGCTGCCAGCACTGGTTGCTATAGCTACAGACCTGGCTTCTACTGCAGCCTAGTGTAAGCCAGTAAACACGCCCCTGAATTCAAAGTGAAACCAAGAAAACAGGACTGAGGTGAGATGAATCAATGAGATTAATACACTGCAGAACGATGAACCGACGATTGAGCCCCTAGTGGTCAAGTAACCTAGGGGGACTCAATGTTAAAGTAAAGAAAACATTTTTAAAAAGTCTCAAGTTCAAAGCACCCCCCCCCCCTTTCTGCCATTTTACAAATAAGAAAATAAAAGAAAACATAAAAGTTACACATAATTGGTATTGCAGTGTTCGTAAAAGTCTGATCTATAAAATATAACATCATTTATTCCATACGGTGAACAACATAGAAGAAAACAAATTCCTAACAACAAAATTGTGGGTTTTTTTGTCACTTCATGTCCCCTATTAATCTAGATAAAAAGTTATCTAAAAGTCGAATCTATCCCAAAATGGTACCAATGAAACTACACTTCCACCCACAAAAACACGCACCCTCAATCAGGTCCATAGGTGGAAGTACAAAAAAAATTATTGGTCACAGAAGATAATGCTGCATCACAAAAATATTTAAAAATTAGAACATGTTTGAATTTGTTTTAAAAAAAAATACAAAAACACAATGAAAACCCTATGTATATGGCATTGCTGGAATCGTATCAACCTGCAGAATACAGACAACACATCATTTACACTTAAAAAGTCCATCTTATCCTGCAAAATAAAAGCCCTCATAAGTCTATGTAGATGGAAAAATGAAATAGCTATGACTCTTGAAAAGCGAGGAAGAAAAGAATGAAAAGCCATATTATTATGACCGGCTCTCAGAAGGGGTTAAAAGTTGAGTTTTAACGTCACACTCCAATTCTAATTAACTTTCACTAACTATTCTGCCCAAAAGATGAGGATCCTGAACTGAGGTTCACTTTCTATAGATAGAATTTTATAGTAGTAATTATTTAGTAATTATTAGTAGTAATTAATCTAAATAGGGGTTTTCTACACAAGACGAACAAACCATACTTGAGGCATATATTTCAATGTGCAAAATAACGTTTACTAGTGCATATTGACGTATACTGTATAACTTTTAGACATAACAGTCCGGATACAGTCTCTAATCGTATAATCGATAAGATTAATGGGCAATACTTAGCTGTTTCAGCTTAATGATAAATCATAGCAAGTCCAGCCAATATTAAATTGAAATATATCGTTTAGTTGGACGGGAACAAAATTTAGTCCTTTGTCAAGAACGTTCCTTTGTGTCTCCGTTAGTTGATGTGAGGAGATGTTTACCGCAATGGATTCATCTATTTTTTCTTCTGTACATTGCGTGCAGGACGCCAAGTTTGTCCCTCTGTTTGTATTGTATCGCTGGTGGTAGGTTCTTCTTGAGAACTTGCACTGTCCAAAAAATCTTTGGTGTTCTTTGATCTCTTTTGTTGTTGTGACGGTGCATTGCGGTTTCTTCCAGAGGACACACTAGATGTTTCTGAACTTGCTTCCGACTTCTGGGTTGCAATGCGGGATCGTCGATTATAGTTGCGGTTTTCAGCCCAGGTATAAACTTTATTATAAAGATAATCTTTAGTGTCCCGCGAAAAACTTTTTCAGTTTGGATTCCAATAACTGGAGACGTAGATTTTCAATTTTAACATTTAATTCCTGTTGTAAATTTTTATACTGGTCATGATCTACCGTCTGCTTGTATTCTTCCTCACATGTTTTAATTTCAGTTTGTATGTTGTTCATTGTGAGCTGAAGGTGTTGCACAGTTAGTAACATTAAGTCCAACGAGTAGCGATTGGAAATAGCGTACCACTTCTCTCTGTACGCCAAATCCTCTTTCATCAACATTGGTTGGAGTTGGCTTCGCAGGCCTCTTGGTATGCGCTGTACCTTTATATACTCCGCCATCGTTGACGCATGTAGAGATAGTGTAGTCTCCTTTTTCTTTAATTGTTCCAATTTGCGTGCATAGTTGGTTACCACATTCTCTTTATTCAAATTAAGCGCTAATCCAGCGTTTTCTACTTGTTGTAGTATTGCATTACGTTCCGCTTCAGAGAATGCAAAAGTGTCAGCTTTATTCGTGGTTAAGTTGGATATTTCATCAAATGACATTATGGCTGGATGTAGTGGCAATAAGGAGTGAGTTATACTTCAAAAAATCACAGTAATCTGCCACATTCAAACTTGTAACGAATCTTTTTAAGTATTGCCCAGGTGTAGCCTCAATCAAGGAACCTCCTTTCAGCTCACGAACAAACCATAATTGAGGCATATATTTCAATGTGCAAAATAGCATTTACTAGTGCATATTGACGTATACTGTATAACTTTTAGACATTACAGTCTGGATACAGTCTCTAATCGTATAATCAATAAGATTAATGGGCAATACTTAGCTGTTTCAGCTTAATGATAAATCATAGCAAGTCCAGCCAGGAGCTGACAGAAGCACGTCCACACTCCACGCTACCCAGCGAGCGACGTTTCGGAACACACAGTTTCCTTCATCAGGCATGCGCAGTGTGGTGTGCGGCTCTGATTTATGCGGATAATCATGAATACAGGTGAGTATTAACCCTAACAAGACGAAACAGGTTAAAAACAATGGATGGCATAGAACATGCAATACTGAAGCATACATCTAATGTGTATATTTAATGTGTATAAATTTTAAATGCAAACGTTCTTATATCATAGGAAACAATGAAGATTAAATATTTCATTGAGACCTTTAGGAATCAAAGTGTCCATTTTATGGATCCAGTATGCTTCGCGTTGTAATAATTTCATTTTTTTGTTATTCACGTCATTTATGATGACTTCTTCAAGGACGCACCATCTCAGGTCGCTAACTGTGTGCTTTAACTCACGAAAATGTTTGGCTAGTGTAGTCTCGCCATACTTTTTATCTATTCCTTCATTAGGTGTCTGTTGTTCTTTTTTGTCATAATTACGACTGGCTGATTTGTGTTCATTTATTTGATTTTGATTGGACGGCTAGTCTGGCCTATGTAACTTTTGCCCAAGGGCTTTTTATATAGTATATGACATTGTTGGTATTACAACTAAAATGTCCATTTATTGGAATTTTATTTCCTGTCATGGGGTGAGATATGAAAGGTCCCTTTATAATGGCTGAATAATTACCATAGGTCATGCATGGAAATGTACCATGTTTGGGTGTTCTAAGTCTATCTTGTCGACTTATTTTGGAGGGTCTGATGTCTGAACGTATCAAGTTGTCACCAATAGATTTGGATTTCTTAAAAATATATCTAGGTTTGTCTTTAAACAAATACCCTAGAGTAGAATCAGATTGTAAAATATGCCAATGTTTGTTTATGGCTCGTCGAATTATATTAGAATGTTTGTCATATTTTGTGATAAATGTAAACCTTGATTGCTCCTTACTTTTATTTTGTCTTTTCATGAGATCATGTCTATCCATGGCCTTCACCTGGAGTCTCTCACCCCAAATCTACCCCCATGCCAGGAAATAAAATTCCAATAAATGGACATTTTAGTTGTAATACCAACAATGTCATATACTATATAAAATGCCCTTGTGGCAAAAGTTACATAGGCCAGACTAGCCGTCCAATCAAAATCAGAATAAATGAACACAAATCAGCCATTTGTAATTATGACAAAAAAGAACAACAGACACCTAATGAAGGAATAGATAAAAAGTATGGCGAGACTACACTAGCCAAACATTTTCGTGAGTTAAAGCACACAGTTAGCGACCTGAGATGGTGCGTCCTCGAAGAAGATATCATAAATGACGTGAATAACAAAAAAATGAAATTATTACAACGCGAAGCATACTGGATCCATAAAATGGACACTTTGATTCCTAAAGGTCTCAATGAAATGTTTAATCTTCATTGTTTCCTATGATATAAGAACGTTTGCATTTAGAATTTATACACATTAAATATACACATTAGATGTATGCTTCAGTATTGCATGTTCTATGCCATCCATTGTTTTTAACCTGTTTTGTCTTGTTAGGGTTAATACTCACCTGTATTCATGTTATCCGCATAAATCAGGGCCACACCCACATGCGCATGCCTGATGAAGGAAACTGTGTGTTCCGAAACGTCGCTCGCTGGGTAGCGTGGAGTGTGGACGTGCTTCTGTCAGCTCCTGGCTGGACTTGCTATGATTTATCATTAAGCTGAAACAGCTAAGTATTGCCCATTAATCTTATTGATTATACGATTAGAGACTGTATCCGGACTGTAATGTCTAAAAGTTATACAGTATACGTCAATATGCACTAGTAAACGTTATTTTGCACATTGAAATATATGCCTCAAGTATGGTTTGTTCGTGAGCTGAAAGGAGGTTCCTTGATTGAGGCTACACCTGGGCAATTCTTAAAAAGATTCGTTACAAGTTTGAATGTGGCAGATTACTGTGATTTTTTGAAGTATAACTCACTCCTTATTGCCACTACATCCAGCCATAATGTCATTTGATGATATCCAACTTAACCACGAATAAAGCTGACACTTTTGCATTCTCTGAAGCGGAACGTAATGCAATACTACAACAAGTAGAAAACGCTGGATTAGTGCTTAATTTGAATAAAGAGAATGTGGTAACCAACTATGCATGCAAATTGGAACAATTAAAGAAAAAGGAGACTACACTATCTCTACATGCGTCAACGATGGCGGAGTATATAAAGGTACAGCGCATACCAAGAGGCCTGCGAAGCCAACTCCAACCAATGTTGATGAAAGAGGATTTGGCGTACAGAGAGAAGTGGTACGCTATTTCCAATCGCTACTCGTTGGACTTAATGTTACTAACTGTGCAACACCTTCAGCTCACAATGAACAACATACAAACTGAAATTAAAACATGTGAGGAAGAATACAAGCAGACGGTAGATCATGACCAGTATAAAAATTTACAACAGGAATTAAATACTAAAATTGAAAATCTACGCCTCCAGGTATTGGAATCCAAACTGAAAAAGTTTGAGCGGGACACTAAAGATTTATCTATTATAAAAGTTTATTACCTGGGCTGAAAACCGCAACTATAACGACGATCCCGCATTGCAACCCAGAAGTCGGAAGCAAGTTCAGAACATCTAGTGTGTCCTCTGGAAGAAACCGCAATGCACGTCACAACAAAAGAGATCAAAGAACACCAAAGATTTTTTGGACAGTGCAAGTTCTCAAGAAGAACCTACCACCAGCGATACTATACAAACAGAGGGACAAACTCGGCGTCCTGCACGCAATGTACAGAAGAAAAAATAGATGAATCCCTTGCGGTAAACATCTCTCACATCAACTAACGGAGACACAAAGGAAGTTCTTGACAAAGGATTAAATTTTGGTCCTGTCCAACATAACGATATATTTCAATTCAATATTGATTTTTATAAATTGTGTAGGGCAATAAGGCTTAAGATGCATTTTGCTAAAGATAAAAGTCAAAATTCATTATCAACGACATCGACTAATCGTATATATAAAAAAAGTACGTTTGACCCGAATATTCAGAATTCCAATCTTGATGTGTTCACCCAGATGGTTACTAATGAGGTTACAAAAAAGTGGCATGACACTCCTTTTGTCTACAATAACCTCTCTCCACCCGAAATCCAGGCAATAAAAGAATTGAAAAGTAATACTGACATAATAATAAAGAAAGCCGATAAAGGTGGAGCGACAGTTATTGTAGACAAAAAAGACTATATACAGGCAGCAACTGACCAACTTTCAGACCCTCATGTATATAAAATATTAAAAAATGATCCAACAGTGGAGGTTAAAACTGAGATTGATATATATCTACAGGAGGCTTTATTGAATGGCCTTATTGATTCTAAAACTAAGGAGGCATTAACTGTTGACAATCCACGTACCCCTGTAGCCTATTTTGTTCCCAAGATACACAAAGGGATTCCACCCCCATATAGGCCCATAGTATCAGGTATGGGTTCACTGTTAGAACCTCTAGCTAAGTATCTGGATGTATTTTTGCAAAAAATTGTGAAACGTAACATATCTTGCTTATTTGACACTACACAATTTTTACGTCATATTGAAACAATAGATGCTACCGAAGTCACATTTATCTGCACGTTGGACGTGAAGTCCTTGTTTACGAACATACCATGTGAACATGCAAATATTTCTGTAAGGGAGGCTTTATCACTTGATGCATCTTTGACCAATTCACATATTGCGTTCCTTATGACTCTGTTGGATTTCATACTGCAGAAGAATTTCTTCAGGTTCGGTGATACCTATTATTTGCAGCTGCAGGGGATCTCTATGGGATCTCCTGCAGCTCCAAGTATAGCGAATATTTTCATGAATTCTTTTGAAGACTCACATGTATACAATAATCATTACACATCCCATATCATCACATGGTTGAGATATGTGGATGATGTGTTCCTCCTGTGGAGAGGTACGGAAACAGAACTCGATGAGTTCATATCATATCTCAATACACGTCACCAATTGATTACATTCACTTTGAATAAAAGTTTAGACACCATAGAATATCTTGATGTTAAGATTACAAAAAATTATACAACTGGTAAATTTGACACAACATTATACTCTAAACCAATGGAGCGTAATAATCTTCTACACAGACAAAGCTATCATGCTCCTTCGTTGTTCCTTGGTATACCCAAGGGACAATTCATCAGAGCGCGCAGAATTTGTTCTGATGATAGTAAATATGAGATAGAAATGTACAGACTCATAAAAAAATTTAATGAACGAGGATATGATTATCAGGAACTTCTTACATTAGGACTCCAGGTGAAGGCCATGGATAGACATGATCTCATGAAAAAACAAAATAAAAGTAAGGAGCAATCAAGGTTCACATTTATCACAAAATATGACAAACATTCTAATATAATTCGACGAGCCATAAACAAACATTGGCATATTTTACAATCTGATTCTACTCTAGGGTATTTGTTTAAAGACAAACCTAGATATATTTTTAAGAAATCCAAATCTATTGGTGACAACTTGATACGTTCAGACATCAGACCCTCCAAAATAAGTCGACAAGATAGACTTAGAACACCCAAACATGGTACATTTCCATGCATGACCTGTGGTAATTGTTCAGCCATTATAAAGGGACCGTTCATATCTCACCCCATGACAGGAAATAAAATTCCAATAAATGGACATTTTAGTTGTAATACCAACAATGTCATATACTATATAAAATGCCCTTGTGGCAAAAGTTACATAGGCCAGACTAGCCGTCCAATCAAAATCAGAATAAATGAACACAAATCAGCCATTCGTAATTATGACAAAAAAGAACAACAGACACCTAATGAAGGAATAGATAAAAAGTATGGCGAGACTACACTAGCCAAACATTTTCGTGAGTTAAAGCACACAGTTAGCGACCTGAGATGGTGCGTCCTCGAAGAAGTCATCATAAATGACGTGAATAACAAAAAAATTAAATTATTACAACGCGAAGCATACTGGATCCACAAAATGGACACTTTGATTCCTAAAGGTCAATGAAATGTTTAATCTTCGTTGTTTCCTATGATATAAGAATGTTTGCATTTAGAATTTATACACATTAAATATACACATTAGATGTATGCTTCAGTATTGCATGTTCTATGCCATCCATTGTTTTTAACCTGTTTTGTCTTGTTAGGGTTAATACTCACCTGTATTCATGATTATCCGCATAAATCAGGGCCGCACACCACACTGCGCATGCCTGATGAAGGAAACTGTGTGTTCCGAAACGTCGCTCACTGGGTAGCATGGAGTGTGGACGTGCTTCTGTCAGCTCCTGGCTGGACTTGTTATGATTTATCATTAAGCTGAAACAGCTAAGTATTGCACATTAATCTTATTGATTATACGATTAGAGACTGTATCCTGGCTGTAATGTCTAAAAGTTATACAGTATACGTCAATATGCACTAGTAAACGTTATTTTGCACATTGAAATATATGCCTCAAGTATGGTTTGTTCGTGAGCTGAAAGGGGAAGACAAGGAGGTTCCTTGATTGAGGCTACACCTGGGCAATACTTAAAAAGATTCATTACAAGTTTGAATGTGGCAGATTACTGTGATTTTTTGAAGTTTTCTACACAAGAAACACCCCTTAAATGGGTTTTCTCACTACAAAGATCATATCTCAGATTATGGGGACAGTAAAAATAAGCACTTTTGTAATTGGTTTGCATTACCTCTGTCACTTAGTATAGCAGATATGAGCTTTACTGAGCATCAATAGCTATTTTTTGCAGCTGCTAGTCGGGACATGCCCCCTTTTCTGTGATTGGCTGGCTGACATTTCATTCAGCCTGATTGGACACGTCCCTGGTTGGATTTCACCCCTGGACACGCCCCTTGCACTGTGATTGGCTGACTGACATTTCATTCAGCCTGTTGAGACATGCTCCCAGACATGAAACGCCCCCTGCGCTGTGATTGGCTGCCTGCACACTCTGTGTTAACTCCCCTCTGAGCTGTTAAAACCGAAAGTAAAACCAGCTATGTAAGAGGGCTGCTGGCTCTATACTCATCCCCCAGCTCTAAGGTAAATGATCTGGGTAATTACTGACTGTTTAAATCATAGATCCCTTTTTTTTCACGTTTTGTCCGGGTTTTCCCTCCATAAAAATCAGGCCACGCCCTTTTGTCTGTTTAAACAGAGGGGGGTGGGGGGGGGGGGGGGCAGTGGGGGTTTTCCCTCATATGTGTTTCATCGGGTTCAGGTGTGGGGTAAAAAGGGTTTTTATGCACAGCAAAGGAGTTTTGTGGACCCTAAAAGCTGAAGGCTCTGCAGAAACAGGGGAACACTGCGGAAAGGCTGCAGATTTTTTCTGTCCAAAAAAACCCCCCCCTTCCCATTTGCAAAACACAGAAAAAATGTTTTAAACAGCCTACAGTGAGGAGAGCCCCCCTGCTGAGAGAGAAAACACCCTCCTGCGGGAAAAACACCATTTTGGGGGAAAGAGACCGCCCCCTGGGGGGGAGACACCCCTTCCTGAGAAGGATTTCAAATTCAATTCAGGGGAATTTTGTAAAAGAGAAACGAACACTTAAAATTGAAAAAAACCCCTTTAAAGCGGTTTTCCCCACGAGGTAATGTTAAAGGGGGGGATCCTCCAAAATGGGTTTTTAAATCACTTTTCAAAATTTATATGTCATTAAAAAAAGTAAAGACTGTGGGGGTACGCATTGCTAGTCCCCCTTTTTTTCCCTGAAAGTTTGCTTTTAAAAAGCCCAGGGTTGGACGGCCGGCTTGGGGTGAAAATTTTCTTATCTGATGACAGGGAACTTTAAAATGAGCTTTAAAGGGGCTGTGGAAAAAGTCCCAGTGTATGAGTCTGAAAATTTATAGAGAATCCACTGTTTTAAAGTTATTTTTTGGTTTTCGTTTTGAGACCCCCCCCTTAAACCCTCACTCTTCCCAAACCCTTTCCCTCTCCCCCCTGAAGCGTTCTTGACTAAAGAAATGATTTGTTTTTTTTCTCCTTTTGCAAAATAAGGAGGAAAATGAACTCTTTTTCCGGGAAAAAACCCCTTTTTAATTTCGGGGTGTTCTTTTAAATGCCCCCCCAAAAAGGGTCCCCTTCAGGCTCCATCAGGCTCCATGGCCTGGGTGGGGACATTTTCTAACCCCCTTTTAAGAAACCCCTCTGGGGAAATTTTATTTTTTTTAGAAATGCTTAACCAACGGGGCCCTTCTTCTCCCGGGTTTAAACCCCAGTTTCCATGAATTTTTCACGGCCCCAATGAAGCTTTTTGTACAGTGACGCAATGAGAATAATAGAGTCTATGAATTTTCGGGCCTTTAAAATTTGGCCTTTAACTTCCCTTTGGCCCGCAATTGCAGGCAGAAAAAATGAATTTTACCTTTGGAAAAAATTTAGCTTTCAGTTAAAATTTCCCAAAATAGGGGGCAAAACTGGGATTTTTCATCATGAAAAAGACAAAAAGGGAAATGTTTAAAAAAACCAATTTTTAGTGAGAAAGATTGCCCTTTGGGACCTTAGTAAGGGAAAATTACGAATGCCTTGGCCTAAAATTTTTTTCAGAGCCTTTGGGGTTTTACGAAAACAGTTTTTCAAAAGTTTTGGGGCCCATTCCAAAGAGGGGAAAGCGGGGAGGGTCAATAGAAAGGGCAATTTAGGGATTTGGACGTTTTTTAGAAAAATGTCCTGGAAATTTCCCGAAACAAATTTTTGGGCGGAAAAGTCAAAAATTTTTGGCTAATTATAAGAACAGGGTTTCCGGGGGTCTCCCCGGATTTAAAAAGAAAAGGGGTTTGAGCCCTGAAGGGCATTGATTAGAAAAAATTAGGGGTCAGGGGGAAGGGCATTTCTGAATTACTAAGGGCGCGTCTCACGGGTTTTCCGGCCCCGGGATTTGTCCTGTTTTGCGGGGGGTCCACACCCCGGCCCCGGGGGGGGGAGGGGGGTTTTTTTTCCGTTGGGTGAAACCCTCCCCCCTTTACTTTTGGGTTTTCACAGATTCCCCCGGAAAAAACTGGACAGAAAGATTTGTGGTAGCACAATGTTTTTTCGGGGACCCCCAGGCGGAAAAAGACCGGCCCGGAAAAAAACCCCTGCAAATGGGGATGCTCCAAGGGTTTTCCATTAGGCCAATTGTGCTAAATTTTTTGGGGGTTTTTTCAGGCGGTCTGCAAAAAACCCCAAACCCCTGAATAAACGGCCCCAAACCCCCGTGCAGGGGGACATGCCCCTTTCTGAGAAAAAAATCAGGGGCTGTTTTAAACCCTTTTAAAACCCCTTACCGCCCGGAAACCAAATTTTTGGCCCCTCCCGACGAAAACCCATTTTTTTAAAAACGGGCAGGGGTCCTTTTTGGGGGGAATTTTTAAAAGGGGCCTTTAACCTATTTTCCAAGGGGTTCGATTTTTTTTTCGTTACCCCTATTTTGGTTTAAAATTGTAAGAAAAATTTTTGGGCCAAAAAATGATTGGGTTTTCTTGGTTTTAAAAAAATCCAAAATTACGGGGGGAAAAAAGTGAAAAATTTACCAATTTCAAACTTTCAAAAGGGCTGAAAGTTAAAACGATAGTTTTTTCACCAAAAAAATTTATTTTAAAAAGCAATACTACCTTGGGTTTTGGGGTTTTTGGGATTAATTTTTTTAATTTTGTTTTTTTTTTTTTTTTTTTTTGCCCTTAAAGGGGGGCCCTTTTAAAAATTTTTTTGGTTTTTTTCACCCTTTTCAAAAAATTTGCAATAAATTCTTTTTTATGGACCCAGTTTTTTTAAAATTGACCCTTTTATTGGACCTGTTTTGTTAGATACCCCCAAAATTTAAAAGACCTCATCTAAGAAAACTACACCCCTTTTAAATTTTTCAAAAAAGCCCTTTGGAAGTTTTTTAACCCTTTTGGTGTTTCACCCCGGGAAATTAAAAACAAAGTTGAAGTGAAAATTTTTTAATTTAATTTTTTTGCGATTTTAATTTTTAATTTTTTTTTTTGACAAAAATACGGTTAAAATTTTGGTCAGGGGGAAAAGCAAAATTAATATTTATTCCCCCGATTCTCCCCTTTTTAGGATATCCCTTTGTGGCCCTAGTGCATTATTTTGGCCCCAAACCCCAAGGGCCCCCGAATAGGAGGAAAACACCTACTGGGGCTCTGGGGCCTCATTTTCATTACGTTTTTTTTTTAGGGGCCATTTTTTGGTTTTGGGGCACCCCAAAAGGGTTTCCCAAAACTTAAAAAAATACCCCTTTAAAAAACCCCATTTGGAAACACACCCCCTTAAAGGGAAAATTTCCGAGGGGGTAGTGGGGTATATCGCCCCCCCGGCGTTTTCACAAAATTTTTTTAGGTTAAGCTCTGAAAATAAAAAAAATTAAATTTTTTCCAAAAAATCTGCAAAATTTTTGCTGGAAAAAATTTAATTTTTTCAAAGGGAAACTTGGGAAAAAAAAAAAAAACCCCAAAAATTGTGTTCGAATTTTTTCCCCAAAATTCGGCAATACCCTAATGTGGGTTTGGGTAAAATTTCTGTTTGGGCGGGATGGCAGGGGATACAAGGGAGGCCCCGGGGGCATTGGTTTTTTGGCGCACAGTTTTTGGTGGGGCCCATGTGCACTCCCAAAAAACCCCAAAAAAACTAGGGGCAGGTGAAACCTTCCAGAAGTTTCCCCATTTTTGGGGGGTTTTAAAACCCCCGGGGAATTACTTAGGGGGGGTATTTGGGGGGGGGGGGCGCCCAGTTGGGCGAAGGGGGGTTTTTTTTCCCCCCGGCCCGGGAAAGGAGGGTTTGGGGGGAGGGTTTTTTTGGGAAACATTTGGGGGGGGGGGGTGGGGGTAAATTTCGGGTAACCGGGGTTTTTGGGGGTGGGTAATTTCAAATATAAAAATTTTTGGGGTTTTTTTTTGTTTTAATTTACTTTTACAAAAATTTTTAAAACGGAGTTTTATAAAAGTTTGCCCTTTTTATGTTGTCCTACGGGCAGCCAAACTTTCTTAATTTTTTGAAAATGGGGAGGGTTTTTTTGGGCTTTTTTTTACGAGATGAGTTGATGTTTTTTGGGGGACCTTTTGGGGGGCTTTGGATGCCTTTTAACCTTTTAAGGTTTTTGGGGGGCTTTTTTTCAAAATAAGGGATTGGGGGGATTGGGTTTTTAAATTTTTTTACGCGGGGGGAACTGGGGGGTGTAAATTTAAAGCGTTTTCCCCAAAAAGGTTTTCGATTTGGGGGGGCCCCAAATTTTTATTTTTTTAAAGTTTTGGTTTTCAAAAAAAATTTTTTTTTGAAAGGGGGAAAACAGTTTTTTTCAAAGGCAGTCCCTGAGGAAAAAATAAAACTTTTTTATTTTTTTTTTATGGGGTTAGGGGGGGGGGGTTTTTCTTTTTTTGGGGGAAAGGGGGGGTTTTTGGGGGGTTTTTGGGGGGGGCAAAGACCTTTAGAAGGGTTTTAAAAGGGGGGGTTTGGAAAGGGAGGGGGGGAAGAAAAAACTTAACCCGGGGGGGGTTTTTTTTTTTATTTTTAATTTGCGTTCCCCGGGCAGTATCCGGGGACAAGTTAGTTTTACTCCCGTGGGGTTTAGACGGAAAAAACCGGGGGGTTAAAACCCCAAAATGTAGTTTTTTATTTGGGAAAAAACCCTTTTTTTTTAAAAATAAAGGGTTTTTAGTGGTTTTTTCCCAAATTTTTGCTCCCCCTTTTCTGTTAGTAGCCAGAACCCTTTTTTTAAATTTTTTCCCTTACGGCTGTGTAGGACCCTTTTTTTTCAGGGAGGGAAAAAACGTTTTAAATTTGGGACCACTTTGATGTTGTTTTGAGTTTTTAGGCTTTTTACTTTCCCTTTTATGGGGCTGGGGGAAAAGAACAAAGACGCAACGGGGACTGTTTTTTTTGGGGGGGTTTTTTTTTACGACGTTCACCGTTCGGGTTAATTAAACCCTTAAAAAAGTTAATAGGGTGGGTCGTTTCGCACGCGGGCGATTCCCAAAAAATGGGAAACCGCATTTATTTATTTTGGTTTTTTTTTGGTTTCGATTGGGTTTTTTGGAAAGGGGGGAAAATTTTTTTTATTTTAAAAAATTTTTTTTTTGTTTTTTACTTTTTTACACTTTTTTTTTTTTTTTACAACCCCCCTTTTTACAAATTCCCCCGGGGGGAAAATTTCCTTTAACGATCGTCAGAACGTTATGAATAGGGTCAGCATACAGCTTTTTAGCCCGGTTTTGCTGGTCTCCATGGCCCCCGTTTTAGTCACGCTGCCCCAATGCAAATTTGGGGGCATGTGACGTCACCAATACAACCCGGATGCTCTCATTCAGCCCTTTCCGGGGTGCCCCGGTAGGGGGACTCCCGTAGCCCGGCCCGGGTCACGGGCCATTACTGCGCCCGGGCTGGGCCCGCAGGGGGCTCACTCCTGCCCCCCGCAGCTGCGATGTCACGACTCGGGGGGGTTAATCCCCGCGGGCCGGGGGCTCCCTCCCGCCGTGGGGGAAGGGGGCATTGGTTTTCCCCCCCCTATCATAAACCGTGGGTTCCCGGCCGCGATCCCTTTCGCGCTCCGCCTGTGAAAGCCCAAGATCACTTTACGTACTCTTCCGGGGAATTTGCCCGGGGAAAAACCCACCCGACATTGCCGTTTGAGTACGACAAATGTCGGTAAGGGGGGAATTTTGGTTTGGGCCCTTTTATTCCCTTTTTTCACTCTTACTGCTACTGTGAACCCCCTTAAAAAGAAACCTGTAACCCTTTGTTTTATGCCCCCCCTTTCTGAGGACAGGGAAAAGGGAGTGGGCAGACCTGCTGTTTTCCAAACGCTGTGTCCCCTTTTTCTGAAAGATGCTTTGGGGTTTTCGTTTTTAGCCCGAAAAGTCAAATTTGAAGTCCTTCCCTTTAGAAATGTTAAAATTTTTTTTTAAACCCCCCCACCTTTAGGCTAGCCCCGCCCAAACCCCAAATGACAAAACCTGTACTTTGAATAGGTAGGGAAATTTTGAATTTAAATGTCAGTGGGCGGAGCTCGCTTTTGGTGGGTGGGGGTAACACCTGGAATTAAAGAATAAGATTTGAGGAGCAAATGTTCTTAAACTGCTGCATTTACAGAAAAAAGGGACACAGCGCTGGGAAAAAGCAGGTCTGGGCACCCGCTTGTGCTGCCTCCCCCAGAAGGGGGGGCACCAAAACCCATGTGAAAAGGTTTTTCCCTTTTAAATTACAATAAAGGTTTTTACCCCTAGTTGCCAACTTTTTAAAAGAAAAGGCCCCGGAGATTGCAGGGGGCGGGCGCGTAGCGTGAATTTAAAAAAATTTCATTTGGGCAAAGCCCATTTTTCGGTATGCCCGCCCCCCTTCAAAAAACCAAACCCCCCTCCAAACCTAACTGCAACGGGTTTGGAAAGCCAGGTAGAAGCCCCTTTTTAGCCCGGTTTGTAACCCCCCATAAACAGGTTTGTTTCCCCTTACAGGGGGGGGAGGGGAGATGCCCCTTTTGTACCCGGTAGGTTTTCCCCCCTTGTTGCCCCGGTAGTGCCCCCATTGGGGTTTTCAGGTTTGTGCCCCAATTTTTGCCCCGGGAGTTTCCCCTCTGTTTGCCCGGTTGGTGCCCCCCTTGTTGCCAAAACTAGTCCCCCCAAATTTTTTTGGCCAAAACTAGTACCCTTTTTTTTGCCAGCTTGTGCCCCCTTGTTGCCAGGTAGTGGCCCCCATTGTTGCCCGGTGATGTCCCCTCTGTTGGCCCCGGGAGGAAAGCCCCCCCTTTGCCAGGGAGTGCCCCCTTTTGTTTCCCGGAAGAAACCCCAATTTTTGCCAGGTAGTGCCCCCCATTGTTGCCAGGTAGATGTCCCCTCTGTTGCCAGGTTTTGCCCCCTTTTTGCGGGAAAGGGGCCCCCATTGTTCCCGGGTTTGTGCCCCCTTTTGTTGCCGGGTTTTAAGATGTCCCCTCTGTTGCCGGTAGTGCCCCCATTGTTGCCGGGAAAAGAGCCCCATTGTTCCAGGAAGAGCCCCCTTTGTTGCCGGGTAGTTCCCCCCTCTGTTGCCATTTTTAGTGCCCCCTCTGTTGCCAGGACGAGCCCCCCATTTTTTGCCCAGGAAAGTCCCCCCTTGTTGCCCAGGTAGATGTCCCCTCTGTTCCCCCGGGGTTAGTGCCCCCTTTTTGCCGGCAGACCCCCCCCCCCCCTATAGCTAAAAAAAAATAAAATAAAAAAAAACCACTTCCCTAAACCGGGCCCCTTCGGGAAAGCAGGCCGCTCCGGGGACGATTCTTCAGCGGCGGGGGGAAGTGAGAGCCCCAGCGCGAAAAAAATCCCTGAAAGCCGCGCGCCCAATTCCCCCTGGCCGCGGGCCCTTTTATGTGCGGCGCACAAAACCGGGGGGGGGGGACTACAGGGGGAGGAGGGGGAGGGGAACGATCCCTCCTGTTCCCCCCTGCACAGCGGGAATTCCGGGCGGGTGAAGCGGGGAAAAGGGGCCCGCTTCCCCCGGGCCTGTAGGAGGGGCCGGTGGCGCCAGAGTAGCGCCCCAGCGTTTCTCTGTCTCCCCCCCTTTTAAAAGGCCCCCCCCGCCTGCTGGCGGGGGGGGGGGGAAAAATGCCAACCCCCCGGGGAGGGCGGGAGGGGCCCCCAAAATTTGGGGCCCCCCCCCGAAAAAAAAGGGGAAAAGGGGGCATTGTATGGGTATTTACATTTTCCTATGCTCCCTTTAAACATGTTTTTGTGAGGGTGACCCAAAATTGCTGGTCCAAGTAGCATTTCTCTACACGTTTATTGGCGGAACTACAGGGCCTGTACTCCCTCTTTCACATATTAGTGGGGGTGCTTTGCATTTAATTGGGGGTTTTCTAGTAGCGCCTTCTACAGTACTTTGCGGTACAAAAATTTTCCTGAAAGCTTTAAAATGTTTTAGTGGGTTTGTTCAGTAAATTGGGGTTTTAGCCCCTCTCTACTTTTAACAGTGGGTACTACTTTGAAACTTTTTCTGCTCTTACATTATTAGTGAGGGCATGAAAGTGATGGGGGGTTAGTAGGCCTCCTACAGTCCCAGTGGGGTACTATATGTTCTGTTGTCTTACTTGTATTAGTGGGGTGAATTTTTTTGGGTTGGTCTATAGTGCCTCTTTAAAATACAGTGTGTTTAATCCCACTGTCTGTACTGTTCTTTATTTTTCCAGGAATAGCGGCTCCTTTGGGCAAAAAGGTGGGGCCCCATTTTCTTTTTTCTAGGCCCCCTGTATTTTTAAATGCAGGGGCCCCAAAAGGAGTTTCGGTCTCATATATTTTAAAGCCCAAAAAAAAATTGAACCCGCACTGGGTTTCCATAGGGGGAAAAAAGAAAAAGTTATTGGTCGGGTTTAATTTTCCCTCCCCCCCACCTTTCCCCAG